>JAQIVZ010001674.1:0-29048 GCA_034700945.1 Arrhopalites spinosus
AGGCCATGGGAGAGGTCAATAAATATTATTTTTAGTCTGGTAATGTTGAAGTAATCAGGACTTGTCCTCCTGACAAGTTTTCAATTAAAAAAAGTGACAAAAAAGAAAATAAAAGAATGCAAAAAACTAGTGCCAGCACGTGGATTCGAACCCGGATCCCTCCGCTTGCAAGTCCCAGCACCTAGCCACCAGGCCAAGGAGCTCGTTGGGGGCGGAGCCTAAATAAACGTATATATACTTACGTATCGAGAAACCGAATTTCGAAACCGGGTTTTCTTGGAACTGGACAGGAATTGGGTGTTGGTGCCATGAGAAGAATTGATCAGAAGGTCGAGAAGAACCTGGCTGCAAAATTTCAGGTGAAAATAACCGGGAAGGGTTGGCCATTTACGACTGTGCGGGGTTCTTATAATTTAATCTATTTTTGAAGTATAAATTCACTTGAAAGCTTGAAGCCCTTCCGCAAGATGGTGGGAAGTATGATTAAAAAATTGGAACATGACAAAGCCAAAGAAATTGATATTACTCAAGTGGAAACAATAAACAAATAATTCAAATGTAAAGGTCACGAGGTGTACACCCAAATTTTGAATTTGTGGCGGGTAAGACGAAAAAATGTAGAATTTTGCCTGGGGTGCGTACACACAAAGGGCTATAAGATATAAAGGCCCTTTCCCACAAATTATGGGAAAGCACAAAATGAGGAGTTCTTGTACTGAAAAACGGTTCATGTTCCAAAATGGCCGGATATTTGATCTTGGTGGTGTGTCTAAAATGTCCAATGGAATTAATGAAAATAAAATGAAAATGGAATGATGGAGTCCTACCTTGAAACAAATGATTGAAGATGATGACGGTGAGATCTTGTCGCATGAGGAAAGTGAAGAAAGCCAGAAAAGTGAAAGTGGCGCTCCCTAAAATCATGAGCGCATGGGGCGGGAGGTGCATGAGGTCAACTTGCTTGTCCAAAAACGTTTGGAATAGACGAAAGGTCATGTATTGTAAATGAAGGAAAGCTGCTCCTAAATAGATTTTCCATATCAAAAGCTTTTTTTCTGAAAATTGGATCCCCAGTTTCCCCTCATTTAACTCTAGTGGGAGATAATTTAATTTTGAACAAAATTTAAATGACAAAAATGTTAATTGTAGTTCAGGGATTGTCAACATTTTCTCTCAATCTTTCTATCCCTTTGGTTTACAGACTCATTTAAATTGTAAATGAAGAATTTAAATGCTGGAAAAATGTTGGACGCTCCATGCGAGGCGTCATTTTTCCTTTTGATGAAGGGACTGGGGACCATAATTTGGCATTTGATGTGCCAACAGCCATGGAGTTAGCATACATGTCAATTAAATTGCCACTCATTGTGCAAGAGGGATTACATTAATTGTAGAAGGTTTTTGAATATAAATTATGGGTCATTCATGACAACCTCCACCTGAAATAGCCATCCTCCGCTTATTCTTCAGTGCAGTGGGCTAAAAATCTCACATGTGCAGAATAATATTATCTCGCCATATCATTTTTATTCCTTTCATTTCAGGGCCATTAAGCGGGTGATTGTAATATTCAACTTGGCAGGGGCCAGAAATATTTCGTAATTTAATTACTTTACGGACTACCTTTTCTATGAAATGACCTTCTATTAACCCCAAAGTAAAATTTGCATTTTTGTGTGTCACAATCAAAACATTTCATTTTATTTTTTGTAAGGCGACACATTTTAGACAACATGACAAACATTGGAGGACGTGTAAAACACAAATAATTCTGTTAATTTAAAATTTTGTTAGAGAGCTTCTCCAGCGACGAGATGTCTCAATAAACGATACACCGAATCTGGTTTGGCAATTGTGGCCAATCCACCGGAATTCCGGAGCATGACGTAGGTGAGGCCACCCCCACTCTTGACGTAGCCCCCAACCTCCCCATCCTTCATTTTCCAAACAGTTCTCTTTGACTTTTTGAAATCTCCAGTGCCACTCCATTGCAACCCATTGATCATTTTAGTGACCCCTGGATGCGGAACGGCAAGGTCAAATTGAGAGGAGTAGGCGACGACCTTGTAGGTTCCTGCGGCTAAAAGATGTTCAAATCGTTTAACATTATTTTGAAACCAGGCGCCATGAACATTGTAAATGACTTGAAAGTCAGTGGGAACAAATTTATGGAGGCCGACGTGAAGGTAACTGTGCAATTCTTTTGTATTCACAAAATCCCCATAGCGGCTATAACTTGGAGGGTCATATGAGAAGGCTGCGTGGCGGAAACTGTCGAATCCTGTGTACACTCGGTAGAGGGAACCATCCCCAACTCTCGTGTTGAAGTGAAGCTGAAATACAATTCATCCCAATGAGTTTCCCATTTTAATTTCAATTAAGAGAATTTGAAAATTAATTTTGTACTTTGGAACTCTCGTCGTATTTTTTTTGTTTGACTAATTCCCGAATTTGGTCTTCATTTTTACGGATGGCTTCACTTTGCTCCTCGTCAATGAGCCCCAAAGCGAGGCCATTCTCAGCCACGTCCAGTTGATACGTCGCGTCAAACATTGGAGACCCAAACATCAGGCCCTTGACCCGACCCTTGAAATCTGCATGACCTTCCATTTTAACTGCCAAATCTGCCACTAAAACCGACCCATAAGTGTCCGCTGCCAAGTACATGTCACGACTTTTCAGTTCAGGGAACAGGGTCATCAGCTGGGTCAGGCAAGCCAGAACTTCGGTTGCGTCATCATCGTCATTTTTCGCTTCCCCTTTTTTGTTGTCCGTGAAACTAAAACCTGAGACAAAAAATTAATTACTCTAAACAATTAATTTTACCCAATTTAATTGCCAATTTGTGTACCTGTCCCGACTGGAGCGTCAATGTAGAGGACAGCATGTTTTCTATTCCAGGCGTAGGGGTTGTCCACAAGGGTCAAGTTTGGGCCCACAATGAAGGGCCCCGACTCTGCGAAAATGTTGCGCATGACCGAAACCCCGTAAAATTCATTGCCGTGGAGGATCAAGGGAGCGCTGTCGGGGTTTTCCTGAAATAATTACATAATAACAGTTAAATTTAATTGAGTAAAGATTTCAATTTAAAATGCTAACCATGGCGGGAAAGTAAACAAAGAAAATGTTGGAGTTGAAGGCTTCGTCAATTGTAATGAATCCCGAGTAGCTCACAACTTGTTCATTACTGGCAGTCTTTATGTGCGCCAATTTTAAATTATCTGTGGCAGCCGCCTTGGCTTTGGCAATATCCCCACTTTTTATCATTGGGGTCAGGAAAAGGTCACCCTCCATGGCTTGAGCCAAATTTGAAATGATTACAAGGGTAATGGCTATGGCAGTCGGAATAAAATATTGATGAGCCATTTTGAAAATAAATTGTTTCAAAATTTGGAAAAGGAATGAAATCGAATGAAATATTTCCAAAAAATGTGTTTCTTTATATAGGACGGGGCTGTAATGACTTCATTGGAAAAAAATGGAATAAATTTACCCAAATTGTCAATTAAGTGGGAAGACGAGTCCCCATTCTTGTCCCATTAAATTTTATTGCCTTATAAATGCTTTCATTTTCAAAATTTAATTAAAAGTTTTTCAAAAAAAATTGAATTTAAATTGGACCACGTCTCGGGTATGACGCCGGAAGTTGGAGGGAGTCAATATCTTTTGAATTCCAATTAAAGAGAATGGACACGGGGGGGGGGGGGAGTGGAACAAAGGGGAAAGGTAAACAATGGGACACCATGTACAAGATTTTTTGTTCGCTTTTTTTTGACACTGTAAAATTGACATGGGTTTTCATTGTTGAGGGAGGCTGATTAGGAGAGGAAGTTGTCAAGGATCAACATTTTAATTTGAAATGGAACGTGTCTGTTCACTAATGAGTGACCCAAACATGGACGGAAGTGGAGGGCCACATGTGTCAAAATGACACCGGCTCTCATTTATCCCTTGTACATACAAGGCGGGAAGATTTTTTTAGTAAATTAATTGAACAAAGGAATAATTTTTTTGGGATGAGTTTTAATTGGGTCCTTTGACGGGTTGATTGGTGTAGCGGGGGACACAAAGTTTGGCATTGATTAAATAATTAATTATAAAAAGGGAAATCAGGGGAGCAAAATTGCTTGTCCTCTCCAATCCATTTCCAATGTCACCATTTCCGCAAGACCTACAGGCCATTAAGGAGCAGACAATAAAGTTGAGCCAAGGTCAATCACGCCTGTACCTAAAACATTCAAGTAGAAATAATGACTCGAGACCACACAGTCGGTGCGGGTCAAGAGCTCAATGGAATGAAATGAGCATGGAAATGATGACATTGCAAATTCATCATCACTATTTGATCACGTTTTCCCGTTTGGCAAGGCATGAATTATGTAGCCACAAACTGTAGGTGGACACTTACATGGGAAAGGTCATGTCCATTTATGTTAAAAATATGTAAAACATTTTTGGGTGGGTGAAAACAAGGAGAAAAATGGTGATTGGTGGGCTAGAAATTGATGGCGGACTAAATGGAAATGAACGGGCCATGGACTTGTTGTCACAGAAAATTTTCTTTGGCTCTCTTGTCCAAGTTTTGTTTGTGGTTCATTTACTAAACGGGCCGTTCTTTGCAGATTTGGAGCCATTTAAACCACTGGGCAGTGGCCAAGTTTCAAGTTGTTGGACCAAATTGACGTCAGATTTGAATCTCAGTGAGACTTTTATTGGCCATTGAGAATCCATGCTGCGCTTTTTGTGGTGGCTCGTGTTCATCCCTGTCCTCCGCTCCCAACCGCGTACCTCCATTTTTATTTCCATTATTCCCGTTGTGGTGTCATCATCACAATTTGGCGAGTCATAATTTGAATATGGTGATGAGTAGACTCATCTATTCGTTAGATGGAGGTCAGCAGGGATATCACCCGGGAGTTTCAAAACCATACAAAAACTTGAAGTTCTACCTCATTTGGGACACACAAGTGGTGGGTCCAAGTTGAGGCACATTTTAATAAAAAAATGATAATAGTCAAATAGTAATGAGAGTTTCAAAATTAAAATTGCAGAGTTGGGGTGAAGCTGAGAATCAGTGCCGAAATTACGGCTCTCGCTTGGCGTTCCCTCAAGACCATGAAATGTTTTATTTTTTCAAAGACATTTCACGCACCGAAAGTGAGCCAAAAAAATAATTTCCTTGGATTTCACATTTTAAATTCCCACCATCTTTGTAGGGATTGCTTTTTGAATAGGAGGATATCGACGGGATCCGAATTGTGACCAAATGTTTAGTTGTTACTTATCCGAAGACGGGCGCTATCCCGAATCCTCATGATGGTCTCAAAGGGATCCTGAACCTGATTATGGGGACCAGTTGTGTATGGCCATGGACGAATTTGGATTGTACGGCATCTTTTGTCCCGCATCCCACTGGCATCAAGGATTCATTTTTAGGGCCCCTTCTTCAGCTTCTACCCTCCACAACCTCCCCGCCCTCGCCCTTCTCACCACCCTCACCCCGTTTTTGACAAATCACATTTGTATTTAATTTTTAAAATTCCCTCTAATTCATAACTCGTATGCTTAAGCTATTTCTCATTGAACCAAAATGTTGGCAAAAGGAATAAAAAATGGGAAACATTTTATTCATTAAATTAGTCACAGCATAGAGACAAAAAATTGAAAAATATTTAACTGGTGAGTACACATTCAAGTTTGGTTAATTGTCAAATGAACTTTAAGGCCACTTTCCATATCCCGCCGTTCCTGCCATTTCCGTACTCGATTGTGCCAAATAATTCCACCAATCGTGAGGGCTAATAACGAAAAGATGACAATCATGGAAATGGCGAAGGATTCATGAGGACGAGATTTCCTCAAATTAATCGACTCTTCTTGCTTTAGAGGAGTCTCTACTTTTATGGGTGACCTGGGGTCATCGTCAGTTGACATGGACAATGGAATGGAACTGGTGTTGACTTGGAGTTTGCCCACAAAATTCTCTCTTTTAGTGGTCACTGAAACGTTCAAAAGTCCATCGGCAGTTGTGAGAGTGAGAACACCAAAAACTGTCACCAAAATTCCAAGTAGCGTCTTCATATTAAATTGTTCTAACTTTTTTAAGTTAATTGTCTTCATTTTGAGAACCTTAAAAATGTGAGGATAATTAAATTTATGAATAACATTTCTCGTTTGTACTATAATTAATAATTAGTGCTGGATTTAAAATGATTTAAAATTACAAAGATTGTTGGTCACTGCACGTGGAGGAGAAGGAGTTGGATTAAAATAGAGGGATGGAATGGATTGGCAAATAAAAATAATTTTGCAAGTAGGGACTTGGGCATGTTGTGGCCAGTTGGAGAGTTGATTGGAGAGGATGGAAGATTACAAGGCTTTTCCAGTCAAATCTAATCTAAAGCAACCCCCCCCCCCCAAACAAACTCAATGCTTCTTTATTTGTGCGTAGTTAGTTTAATAGACTTTACTAATAAATCCCCCACTCCTTCCCATTCTTGACACTCTCAATGACACAACCTCCGTCTCTCCTCCTTTGACAACGAACTCACTAATTTCCCAAATATTCCACTACGGCATCAACTCCTTGTTGGGTCCAATTAAATATTGTCAAGTATTTTAACAAGTTAATTGTATTGAAAGTAAAGGGCAGTCACCTTTTTTGTTTTGTTCATATCTCGATGAGAAGGGCATGCAGATAGTGCGTGCATTCTTTCAAATTCAAGTCCATTGACGTGTGAGTGTGAGTCCTTTTTAAAATATGAAAACATTTAGTTAAAACACCTGCATTTTCTATGAGCCACAATTACTCGTCGAATTATTTCTAGAGTCCCCATTGTCATCTTCCTCTCAATCCCAATTAAAAAAATAAAGCAACATTTTCCAAATGAAGAAAGTTTTCCCGCTTAATTTGATGAATGTGAAATGCAAATGGTGAAGATGATAAAATAAATGAGTAAAATTAAATGATGGCACGATTAGTTGATAATTTAATTCTTCTTGGAGTGGGTCAATAAGTCTCTGACAAATTGGAAGACATCATCGGCTAAAAGTCTGGGTTCCTCCATGGCCATGAAGTGGCCTCCCTTGGGACTGAAAGTGTATCTCACAATGTTGGGGTACTTGTCTTGCATAATCCATCTGCTCTGACTCACATACGGATCCCTCGTTTGCATACACGCCGTCGGCACCCGAACTGGCACCCTATTTTTACACCACAAGTAAATTACATTCCCAGTAAAATTTAATGAATCATGGAGTACTTCTCTAGTCCGAGGCCAAATTCTCTGGGGGCAAAAAATTCCGAGTAGATGCGCATGGAGGGAGTGATGGAGTTGGTGACCCAGTAGATCATGACATTGTCTAAAAGCTCATCAATTGTAAAACCCGAACTTTCAAAAAGTCCGTCCTCCGCATAAATCCCATCTCCGTTCGTCCATGTTGAAAACTTTTCCAAAATGTACGCCGCCAATCCACTTGGTGATTGTGACAATGCCACCCCTACCCAAAATATCCCCATTTGAATTCCGCGCCAATATTTAAATTTTAAATCTGGATTAACCAATTGTATCCGGTTTAGTTGCCTGTATATGAACATAGCCCGTCTCTCGGATCAAAAACTTTAAATTCTCGCCAGAACTTGGAATCCGGGTCATTTCCTGGGGGGTCATGAACATGGAGGGCCACAGGGAAGAGATGAAAGTTCTCAACATGTGACGTGGGTGCATGCTCATGCACATGTTCGAATGGAGAGCCAGCACACTGCAATCATTCATTTCAATTACAGTTGAAGAAATTTAATTATTTACCTTTACAAATTACTTTTCCGGGTAACGCGTCGCCATCAGGGTCGTAATTAGAGAGCCCCAGTCTCCGCCCTGAGCATAAAATTTGTCGTGACCCAGTCGTTGCATCAACCTCAAAAATATTCTCGACATGTCAATTGGTCCTAATCCAGGTCTTACTGCCGCATCCGAAAATCCGTAGCCGGGTAACGACGGAATAATTAACTGGTCATTTTTTTACAAAAAAGATGAAAAACATAATAATTAAAAAATAGTTTACTTTGAAATGACTTTGCAATTAAATTGAAATTTACCTCAAAATTGAAGTCGGAATTCTTGGGGTGGGTGAGCATGGGAATAATTCTTTGGAGTTCCACAAAAGAGCCTGGCCAGCCATGGACAATTAAAAGTGGGAAAGTTTCCTTGTAATTTGAATTATTCTCATTTTTGACATGTTGAAAATGAATGTCCAGTCCTGAAATTTTTGTTTTGAATTGCGGGTACCGGTTCAACATTTTTTCTCGTACTTTCCAGTCATAAGTATTTTCCCAATGACCCAACACTTTTTTTAAAAATTTGGTATTGAAGCCATATTGAAAGGCAATCCCCTCCAAAGGTTCCACAAATCTTGTAGACTCGGATTCTTGTTTTAATTTTAACTTGAGCTCATTTAATATTTTGTCTTGAATATTTATTTCAAATGGATACAATTTTGTGTCTTCTGGATCATTCTCCCCGGATTTGGGACCCCAGTAGCCATCTTCCAAGGGAGGGAGCTCACCATCCCGAAATATTTTGTAGGTCGAATTTAATAGAATGGATAAAATAACTATCCCCACAATTAATTTAACTCTTGCCATGTCTCTCTCATTTGTCCCTGTCCAGTCAAGTGATTTTTGTTTGAGTTAAACCTGTTCATTTGAGTCATATCTCGGTCCATTGATGTCGTGCTGGAAGCCAAGGTCTTGCAGTTATGATAATTTTAGCGTGTAAATTTAATTGTTCAAGGTTGTCATTTAAATGTTGTAGAGTTACATAATTTATCCCACTCCTTTCAATTGTTCTGTTTGAACAACTTTTGTTGGCCAAATATTCCACTCAAGGATAAGAGACTGGGGTTGACAGTGTTGAGTAGAGAAAAAAATATTGATGGCATTCTTGAGTGGACAACGATTACAACGGGGGGGGGGGAATCAAAGTTCATTTTAGGACAATTTGAAATTGTTTTAACTGTGTCAAATTTTTCTTGGATTTTATTCACTCCAACATAAAAGGAGAGAGATGGGCCTTGGGTCATTATGGGTGTATTTTTCAGTTAAAACTCACATGACCCACATGGACCCCATGGGGCCGTTCAGAAGCTACGGTTCATTATGTGGGTCCCAAAAATATCTGTATGTGATATTTTTTGGTGTCCCGGGGTAGTGGGGTGTGGGATAGTTTAGGAAGACCCGTTAAAAATATTTAACAGTCAAAATGATATTATCTAAAAATGGTTGTTCCTGTAGCCACAGGGTTGTACAATGTGCTTATCCAGTGGATGACATTTAATCTCATTTTAATGTCAATTAAAAACGAGCAAAAACTATAGAGAAGTTGGTAAATTCTGATTCCCGTACCAATCTGACTCCCGTCTGATTCCCGTCATCTGGCGTACATTGACGGGATTCAGACAGGAGTCAGATTGGGACGGGAATCAGAATTTACCAACTTGTCTAATTTTTCTGGTAGTAAAAGAGAGAGCAGAAATTTTTGAAGGGGCTATCCTTGAGCCCCGGCACTCAAAGATTTTTTTTCTCTTTTGTGGAAAATTCTTAATCTATTCTTAATTGTGTTTATTTGTGTCAGGGATTTCACAATCAAACAAATTGACATCACAATTAAGTCCGGCATGTCTTTCTTGTTCTGAGATAATGTTTCACTAGTCTAATCATTTTTATTTGTCTCTGTAAAACCATTTTTAATTCACAAATTCCGAAATTTATTTTTAAAAGATTGTCATTCAAAATGTGAATGGAACACAGTTCTGATGGAGATTAATTGAGATTAGTCAGCTCTTTCCTTTCTGACTATTCACCATATTAAAAAGGTAATGAGTCAAATTATTCACAATTAAATGATCATATCTCATTTTTTATTTTCCCTTGGCAAATCTGTACTAAATCTGTACACAAATGGACAAATTATATTCAGGTTCCATTTCATAATATTGTGCCAATTTATTTTTGAACACTAGAATTATTTTGAATTCATTAAGATGAATGGAGTGGCCAAAAAGTCAACGGAATATTTCAAACCCAAAACAAAAGAAAAATCATCATTCTGTGCCAATTGTTGTCAAGTCCTCCATGAAAATGAAATGATTTTCCGTGCGTCCCCTCAAGTCTCCATCAAAACAGCTTTACATATGATTTACAATTTGGACCACAACAAGCACCATTTTACTCAACCAGAACCGGAAGTAGTAGTACTGTGTGGACAATGTCATTCCATTTTTGTCAACTTGTTCAAGTTGTATGACCAATTTAATGGGCTTCGTAAAGTGACGTCGTACTTGGACAAAGAAATTCAACATTTGGACACACTACTCCAACAAATTGAAGCTCTAAATAATCATCCAATTAAATTCAAAAATGATGATGATGATGCTAGTGGTGGTAAAAATCTTAATTTGGATATTGATGATGCTGATGTCAAAATGGAAATTTCCAGCACTGAAGAGGTCAATTCAGACTCAGATGAAGAATTGTATCCTCATGATCAAGATGACTTGACCTCTAATGATGTCACACACTCTCCAGCTGTAGAATCAGAAGGTAGTCGTAGTAAATGTTAAAAATTAAATAATATAACAATTTAATTTAAATAATCATCATTTTTCATTCATTATTTACATTTTTGATTACAGATGAAAATGACATGAGCTCCCACTTAGAGTCGGATCACCCTCTAAAAATTGAAGAGGATGAGGTCACAAGAGAACAAGAATCAGCAACCACAATTAATTCATGTCAAGGGCCAGAGAGTGACTTGTCGCTTACAATTCAGTCAGAGTCCACAAAACATTTTGTCCGAGTGGAAAAAGAAAAGAAAGTTTAAAATAATACTGCAAGTGACCTGGTGACTCTCCGAAAAAAACACCATTTGACCCAGTTCTCCAGCAATGACTTGAACTTGGATTGTAAAAAATGTTCCAAATCCTTTCACTCTCTCAGAAATTTACAAGTTCACCAAAAGTATTGTGACATGTCCAGAAAGGGCTCATCTGTGTCGAGTTCCAGGATTGTTCGTGTCCGTGCACAGAAGTGTTTGTATCAGAAATCTTTAGATAGAAAAGAATGTACATGTGCGGTCCCGGGTTGTGACAAGATTTTCATTGGTTCTCAAAAATTGCTGGCTCACCAAAAGGCTGCTCATTTCGTCTTCAGTGATGACCACGTGATCTGTACTGTGTGTGGAAAGAGCATAAAGTCAAAAGTTCGATGACCATGTCAAGAATTGTGAGGCAAAGAAAACGTACTCATGTGACATATGCGGTCAACAAAATTTTCTCTATCGCACCTTTAGAAATCACATGAGAAAACATTCCGGGGAATCCTTCAAGTGTCCCAAACCAAATTGTGACAAGATTTATTGGATCAAGGCCCAATTAGAAGAGCACATTCGAAATCATGACAGCAAAAGACAATTAAAATGTCCCGATCCAAACTGCTCTCAATCTTTTAATTCTAAAAAACCGTTGACTAACCATCTTTTGGGGACACATCCTCATCTTACCCCTCCAAGTCAACTCTGTCCAGTCTCTGGGGTCACTATTTTAGGGACAGACAGATTTAAATTGCACTTGAAAACTCATCGAGAGGCCACATTACAGTGTCATGTCTGTCCCAAGGCCTTCACGTCCAAGTATAATTTGAACCGTCACCTCGATCGTCATGAAGGGAATCGCACTGTCCCCTGCACTTTCCAAGGATGCCCCAAATTATTCTATCGAGAATACGAAAGCAGGAATCACATGAAGACTCACACGGGAGAAAAAAATCATTTGTGTCCCATTTGTGGCCGGGCATCGGCGGATGCGGGTAATTTGAGGAAGCACATGCTCCTCCATTCTGAGGACAAACAATTCAAGTGCCATCTCTGTGATAAAGCCTACAAACAACCCCAAATGTTAAAGACCCACCTAAAAACTCATAAATAATAATAAAAAACATTTCAAAAAAAAGACACAGCCATTATAAAGTTAATATAATTATAATTATTTGATTTATTCATAGTTTCAAAATAAATGTGACACTAAAATATGCTATGAAAGTAATTCAGTGTTGTAGATATCCTTGCCAGGATCATTAGAACACATTATTCGAATCAAGCGGTCTTGATATTCATCCTTTTTCTCTCGTAGCCAGCGCATCCGTTCATCACACACAAAAGAATTCAAATAAAAATCTATCCGATTCTTCTCATGAGCCAATAAAAACGGTTCAAAATTTTCCCGGGACAAGAATTCAAATTTGTTTTCCCCCAGTCCAATGTAAAAAGGACGATTGGAGACAAATGTGTGAGGATGCATGCCCTCGTCCGTTAAATTATTTTTACCCAGAGAGAGCACGATGGTCTTATTTATCATATCTGGATCAGACTGGTCAAATAAAAATGCATGTTGACCCAATTGGGTCAATTGATTCTCCTGGAGGAGGACGGAAGTGACCCTCCGCATCCCACTGAAAGGCCCCCCTGTCAACTTGTGAATTTTATTCCGAATAAAATAGAGCTGGAAGGCATTGTCAAATTTAGACATGCCCTCAATGAGTTCCCCCTCAATCGAATCCCCCAAACTGCTCCCACCCATCATGAGATTGGTCAAATTATGAGGGGTCATAAATTTCAGAAATTCCGCCGTATTCTTATTGTCCAATGGTGTGGCATACATGCTCACAATACTGGCTGTGAATTGAAATGGCTCAATGTCAATTTCATCCTCTGATTCTGTGGCCCCATTTATTGTTATGACGTCACTTGCAAGTTCAAATTCTCCAAAACTTGTTTTGGCAAAGGCGGTCAAGTTCAAAGAAGTGAGTGGAGCCCATATGGCAAATTTTGTGAGACGGAGCCACTCATTTTGAGCGAGATTGTTGGCAGAGCGGGTGGCAGAAAATAAATGATTGATGACCTCTTGAGTTGTCCGATCATCGTGACATTGCAAATAGGCCCCAGAGTCTCCTTTGCAGGTACAAGGATAAATCTCAAGGGGGGCTGGGCAATTTATATTTCCATGCACTTGGGCCAGTCCAATTATAATTACAATGGCCAACAGAATGAGGGCAGACTTGAACAACATTCTTGAGTTTGGACCAACAAAAAAGAGATGAACTCGTAGTCTTGTAGAAAGTGATTGGAATTAATTTTAAATGTATGAGACTTGCATTAAACATTATTGTGTTTAAATATACATTTAATTATTTACGTATTGATAGTACTAAGCTGGGATGGATAATTTATAATTTATTGTGGAAAATAAAGTACTTTAAACTTATCAGCAGACTGCTGACAGCAATCTAATGGTCTATAAGTGTCAATAAATCAATGGGATTGAATCGATAAGGCACAATAATAGTGGCCAACCTTTTAGCATGTAAAAAGTTGACCCCTAATATTTTAAATAAAAATTTAAAAGTGACTATGACATGACTTAAACTTAACTGTTTGTCACCATTGTGTTTAAGACACTAGTTTTTTTTGTTGGATTTAAAAGGTGAGTTAAATTTACATTGGTAGCTGGCGCCATTTTGCATGTTTTTCAAACTTTGCATAACTGGCTAACAGGCTCGTAGCGTCGAGGCTGCCAGGGTATGTTTTTTGCCTTAAACTGTATAAATGGTTAATTTTATTGTTCAATTTTAAATGATAAAATAAAAATATTTTTAAACGTCAATTTTGACTGCATTTGTTGATCACATAGTTGATGTTTTAGTCTCATTCATTACGACGACAGAGGGCAGTCCCAATGGCGACAGCTTGACATCGGCAAGGGGACCCATCCCCACAACAATCCCAACACTCAGCGTCTGACGTACACAATTTTGAACAATTTGGACCCTACATAATTAACGCCAAAATATTAGTTAAATTTTAATGTAAAAATGGGATGGGAATGGTACCCAGAGCATGTCACGAAAGAGGGCGTCCATGGTATCGTGCCACATTTGGTAGCCAGGGGTAAGTAAATGAAGTTTATCATTCTCGAATAATTCCGGCTTGACAACACCCCACTGGTCACTGGCGAATTGGGTGAACATGTCCAAAAAGCGGATATTCTTCCCATCGTCCAATTTCCCGATTTTCCCATTAATGTCCGCCACCCGATCAAACCATTGGGCATTTGTCCGGGGTAAAAGTCCCAAAAGGAGGACTTTGGCTTTGGGCAGTTTTTCTCGGAGTAAATCAATGACAGCCGTGATCCCACGAACAACGTCATCCGGTGAGTCCTGACCGTTATTTGTCCCGATTTTGAGAATTATCAACTTGGCCGCGGTGAGTCCATCAGTCTCCCCATCAGCGATTCTGTACAAAAGATTTTCAGTCTTGTCCGCGCCAATCCCATAATTGACCCCACCCAAAGGAGCATAATTCTCGTTGAAAATGTCGGCTCCATTTCCGGTACTATTGTCCCAATCTTTTATGAGCCACCCTGTACACTTTTGAAAGTTAATGATTGTTGTAATTGTAAGATTTACTGGTACCTTCGGTAATGGAGTCGCCGTAGAAGACGACGTAGATTCTGGAGCCATTTGATGAGGAGGACAATTTATTTTGTTGGTGTCTCGTCACAGCCCAATCATCCGTTCTCATTTCCGGTTCCCATGGGACGGCTGGAGAAACAGTTGATGCAATAAAATTCAATATTTTAATAAAAATTACATTGGCCTATATAAATACACTATATAAATGTATATACCTTCAATATGGAGAACAAGTAGAATTTGAGCCAAGAGAAAAATAATGGCCTTCATGATGACACCCAGTGAAAATTAATTGTGATGCGTTTACGTGATTTGAATGGGCCATTTAAATTCAAAATTTCAATCAATCAAATTAATTAATCTTGGATGGAACTGACATGAGTACTCTTGAGAATTTCAAGTGGAAATGGAAACCAATAAACGAAAAGGAGTCCAAGTGGGGCTCTACGAACCTCAGAAAATGGAAAGAAGATTCTTCATTTTTTAAAAAATAAACTTCAAGCAATTTAATTGCATTTAATTAAGGTGACGGTTAAATAAACCATCCGAGTGACGAATGAATTTGAGATGATCAATTTGTTTATTGGTGTAATACATTCCCAGTCCCACAGGTGACTTACCATTTATAATTACATACAGTCAACAATTAAGTCTATCACAATAATTAGTATTTCTACTGACCATTCAAAATACATTCCATTTGTCATTTCACTAATTAAAGTACATATAATTAAATTATTCAAATCACAGTCAAATTTCCAACTAAATACTTGGCCCTTGCAATTGTAATTATATCAAGTTTAACAATTTATTTTACATGTCAAAAAAAAATTAACTGCTTTGATTTTTAGGGACTTGCATTTGATAGACAGTAAGAGTTAAAAATGACAATAAAACTGAAATTACGAGGCACCCTGTATAAAACCATGTAAATTATGTTGACCCTCATCCAAATTTTGAACTTGACGGCCCATCGGAGTCTCGACGAGGGGTGGGATTGACTGGGTAGAATGAGACTTGAGGTGGCCCTTGATCATGCGAGAAGTAAAGGCCACATTACAGACGGGACAAATTTTGCATTTGCCCAGGTGAGTCTCCTCATGACGTCGACAATGATAGTCCAATTTAAAGGCTCGGCCGCAAACTTTACACAAATGTTTTCTCTCATTCCCATGCACCAACTGGCTATGCCTCTCCAAGTCCGTTTGTAGAAAAAAACTACAATACACATTATAATTGGCATTTAAAATTAGTATTGGGTCCAATTAAAATATTCAAGGTACCTGCTTCCACACTCGGCACACAAAAATGTTTTCTGAGTGACGTCATGCCTTCGGGAATGTTGTTTCAGGACGGACGGACTAGCAAAACTTTTTTGACAAATGGAACACTGAAAAGACTTGTCAGTTCCATGTTTGTTGGCCGTGTGCGAGTGGAGCTCCCTCTTTGAGAAAAATGACTTGTCACACACCCCACATTTGTGCGTCTTGTCCTTTTGATGCCGTCTCATGGAATGAATCTTCAAATTTCTTTCTACAGTCAAAACATTTAATTAATCATCATTTAATTAAATAATCCATCATCTTACTTGTATAAAATGTCTGCCCACAATCACTACACAGAAAATTCTTGGGTTGATCACTTTGACTATGAACGAGGAGATGATTTTTCAAAGATTTCGAATTCCGTAATATTTTCCCACACTCCCCACATTTTTGGGGACCATCGTCCACTTCCTTTTCCGGTTCTTTCTTTTCTTTAACTGACTTTTTCTTTGACTTTTGACCTGAGGCGGGTTTTTCTACTTCCTGTTCCGGCTCATCAGCTTGAGGTGATTCAGGTTGAGGATGACAAGGGGATTCAAAATCCGGGTCATCAGAATGAGAATCCCGGGACGGAGGTGGGTCATCTTCCACGTCTGACTCGACATGAAAACTTTTTATAATTTTTGACCTTTGTCGTGGACTTTTACGTGGGGTGACCTTTTGTTTCTTTGGGTTTTGAGTCTTGAATATTTTACAAGAACAAGAGTCGACAAGAGTGTCCAAATTGTGAATTTGTTTGGCAAAGAAAGAATTGTTGTGACGAATGGAATTAAATTGAGAATACATTTTGTAGAGTTGGCTCAGGAGTTGCGTACAATTATGACAAAGTCCAATTCCATTTTCTTGATTGTTAAAATGTTGATTTGGTTGAGGATTTAATTTGACTGCATAATTTAATTTATAGATGGACGTCATCACATCCAAAATTGTAATTTTGGTTGACTCTTCATTTTCTTGGGGGATGATCAATTCAAAATAAGTGTTGGGGAGATAATTATCTTCAAAAGATAAATTCGAATCTTCTTCCTCTTCTTTGATTTGTACAAGTTGACAACAACAATTGGCACACAGGTGAGTCTCCATCAAATTCTCCGACCCCATTTTCCTTCTGTTTTAAAATAAAATTGAAATTAAATATTATTCTCATTAAGATGGACACAATAATGGAAAGAATTTAATTCTAAATGAAGTTAGTTACCCTTTAATTGTTGGAGAAAAATGGTCTGGCAGTATTTTTACGGGGTCAGTTTATTTGAGGACAGGACATGATGATTCCACAATATTTTTTAAATATTTTTATAGAGAAAAAGTGGACAAATATAGTTAATTACAATATGCCCAATTAAATGTTCGTTGGTTTCAGTTAAAAGAGGACAGAGAAGAGTTTTTTTATAATTATTTTTGTAGTTGTAATGAGGGAAATGGAATTAAAATTAAAAAAGTATTTTAAATGGAGAGAGAGAAAAAGAAGAGAAAAATATTTCTAAGTTTTAACAGAAAGAGCCGCAGTTGAGATTCAAAGAACAAGGATGGCTAGGTGTACGTAATTTATTGTATGACTTGTTGCCTCAAAATAGACCGTTTGTTAAAATCTGGAACTCGACTTAAACTCTACTCCGCCATAGAGTGTCTAATGTATTATGATTGAGGCAAGGATCTCTTACACGTCGGGAGTAGAGTTGGGAGTAGAATTACGAAAAATAACAAACGGTCTAATGTCCCCATTGACAAATGACCTCAATGGACTCCATGTCTCTCTCATACCCGAACTGAATGTCCAGTTACAAAAACAATTGGGTCAGCAGAGGTCCTCAATATAACCCGCAAAGTCGTTTCCCTTGAACTTTTTCATAAATTCTTGACATTTTTTGCAAAACCATCCAGTCAAAAGTTGGTGTACTTGACCTCAATAACTTTTCCAGAGGTCAACCGTGAGAGACAGTTTAACCAGACTTTTCCATTTAAAAATGTCCAATTTGGTTACAATTTAGTACCGTTTAAATAGGGGACTATATAAAATTAATTTTAAAAATTCTTGGCTGGCTACACTGACGACAAAAAATGAGGTGTGATTTTTGTGAACATTACTCGCTTGATAAATTAATTTAGATGGTCAAGTTGGAATATTTTGTTATTTATTGGGCCATGATGGCCATCAAATTAAATTCACCTGTCACTAAACCTCACCATGCTGGTAACCATTTTTATAAAACAATACTATGCACTGAAAAAAGTGCTACAATAATAATGATTTATTAATCATTCCATTCCAACAATCAATTTTAAACGAGGGCTCATTTTGCCGGCATACAATTTATTAATACTTGTCTTGTCAGATTCACAAAAAAAGATATAAAATAAATTAAGTATACAAAAATTAAGTGAACCATTTGAACTATTTTGTAATTCTGCAAATCAAGAAGAGTGTGGGGTCGTGAGGCATAATTTGGGAAGGAATTTAAATTTCCCAATATTTAATTTACCGTTGGTACAATTTTCAATTTCTATCTCCACAGATTTTAAATCTGGAAACAATTAAAATTCCATGATTAATATTTTGTATTTAACTTTAAAAAGTTGACAAAACTCACCCTCTAAATCCCAAATGGATGGCCTGACTTTCATCTCTCGAATGGTTTCAATTTCCATGAAATCCAAATGATCTTTTATTTTACGACTGACTGACCTATACACTCCCGTCATTGACTCGTCCAAAAGTGACCTCACCCTCTCCAATTCAATTTGAGAACATTGGGTGACCGCTATAGTGAGGAATTTCAAGCATTTGAAGGAGGATTGAATCACCCTCAAAACATCTGGACACTCTTCAATCTTGTCAATTGTCACATGAAGATTTTGGACGTGGGGTAGACCACGTGAAAAATTCTGGATTATTGTGGACGTTGTTGAAAACTCCATTTTCAAGCTTGTGACTTGTACGAGTGGACGGGCACCAAAGACTGGGGCCCACAGGTCAATGGAATAATTGTGACAGGGTCGAATGGTCAATTTCTCGAGGGAAGGCAACACCGTGAGGAGGGGACAAGCCTCATGCTGGACATCAAGTCCCACTGAAGGATGGACCAGGCCAAAGTCATCAATAGCACTACCAAAAATGATTTCTTTAACTTTGGGGAGGTCAACTTGAGGTCAGGTTCAAGGGGTACAAAATCTTCAAAATATTCGACAACTTTTAGAGTGTGTTGACTTTTGTGTAATATTTTACTCATAGCCCGACCCACCCGGGGCCAGTACTCTGGAGTGTAGTGAAAATCCAGTTTGATTTCCTCCAGACAATTCACAGACTCAGCAAAGGCTTCAAAGGCCATCAAAATGTCATCCATTGTGTCAATGTTAAAGTCAAAACAATTCAATTTCCTGACCGTACCAATTTTGTTGTGGGTCGTGAACAACTTTACAAAAGCCAAATTGAAGCCAATCGTCTCCTCTAAATTGACAGCAGCACCCAACACATGCTTCAAAATATATTTTGAAATGTTCCGCCATTCAAAGCCCAATTCAAGTGTCTTCAATTTGGGTAGTACCAAGGGAACCTCACCCTCAAAAACCCAGGGGTCAACATCATCCAGAATTTGACCTACATCAACATTGACATGGACTTCATCCAAAAATAAATAATTCAAATTTGGGACTTGGTCAAATAAAAGTCGTCTGACTGTGGCAATAAAAGCGATTGGATTCTCTGCTTCATAGGTCATTTCAGTAGAGAGGGCCAATTTGAGACTTTTGATGTGGGGACCGTGAACATGGAGGAATTGTTGAGCATCTTCAGTTTCAAGGGCCCCTCCTTCAAATGAGAAATTTGTACATGGGAATTTCGAGTCTTTTAAATGCCAATTTGAGATCAAATGATGAGTGACGTGAGTGAGAGTGGAATGGTCCGAATGTTTGTACTCTTGTATGTCCACGTCAAACTGAAATTTGATGACCACATTTTGAGAGGACAGGACCAAGTTGGCTATTTTGTTCCATTGACTGTTCACACGACGACATTTGAGAATGGTTTTGAGTGTCAAATTCTTCATAATTTCTTGCACCACCTTCATTATCAACAAGTTTAGCTTACGTAAATATTCTAAATGACGTGTTGTTGGGATTTTAAAAATACAATTTTTGATTGTGGATTGAGACTGACCAAGTCGTTGGTTCCAACTCTGTAGGCGGCTGTGGCAATACTGAGAGGTGGAGTGACTTCTTCCTCGAGTTGACTAGACCTGATGACCCTACAGAGCTATTTTAATTGCACAAACCAAAACACAAATTATATTATTTATTTAGTAATAATTAACAAATGTTTTGTATTATTATCATTCCAATTATTTAAATTCAACTAAAGGATACTTGTAATTGACAGAGGAACAGAAAAACTGGGTATCCATTTAGTGTTGTGCAACAATCGTAGTAAGCATTAAATGATGATTATATTATAAACACATAATATATTTGAGCGTTAATCATCATTTAAATTAATTGTGCTTACATTTTCAACAACAGTCTGTGCTGACATTTTGTATTCGGCTGTGACTTGAACATCAGACTCCATTGGTGAAAATTTTTCCCTGTTCCCCTCAACTTGATCCTCAAACTTGTGATCTGTCAGATTGGCCCCAGGTACATGCTAAAAACAGAGATAATTATTGTAAGAATAGTCTTAATTAATAAGGTATAATTAAATCCACATTTTCATTATTTTTGAAAGTAGAATAAAGGGAAATTCATACACAAATTCCATTTGGCTCTCCTCCTCCCCCTCCTCTGCTCTGTAGAAATAACAATTCATCTACTTGTCTCTGCTGTAATAAAAAGAGTACAATAATTAAATTACACATTTTAATTTGACAATTAAGCTTGAAAAATGGACGAGTCCGCTTTTATTGCATTTCTTATTTAATTAAATAAAATGTTGTTGTTCTTACAAGATTCTCAATTGTTTTTGTTGCCCTAACACGATACTCTTCGTACTCAGTGGCCTATAAAATAAATAATGTTGTTTCATTAATTTTAGATTAAATGAAAAAAATAATAATTGGTAAAAGTATATTAAAAATTTTTGAAAAAGGAAAAAATACTTTTTTCCTACTTTTTTAAAAAGTAGGAAAAAAGTAGAAAAAAGTTGATGGAGAATGAGAATTTTGAAAGTTAACTTACAATTTGTTGACAGGAGGAGCAACTTACATCCATGACAGGAAGGAAATAAATACAACTAATTTAATTACGACCTTAAAAAATTGTGGTGACACGAATTATCTATCTAATTAAGTCATAAAATCAACAAACTTGCAAAAAGTAAAAAAAAAAAGTTGGCGAAAAATTTTCAAAGAAAATTCAAAAGGATTCGCGGGGATGCAAGAATGAACGTTTTGTCTTAAGTCTGCTTCACTTTGGACTTTTTCCATTACGCTTTACAAAAATCACGTCATTGTGACCTTTTATTCAACAATGGAATTAAAATTAATTTAAGAGCGTAATTTAAGAAAACAAAAAAAGTTGATTTAATTTTAACCCTTGTTTAATATTTCTACATTAAAACTCCCTCGTTTTTTCGTTAATTTTAATCCCTATATGGTCTTAAACCCCTTCATTTGATCAATAAATTATTTAAATAAAACATGGATGGCATCATTCCAATATTGGGCAATGAATAATTATCCCTCATTTTAATTGAAACGATCATGGAAACTAGAAATAAAAGTATTCATCAAACAGGTGAACCATTAAATGCCATGAAATTGTACAATTAAATGCAAATCCTTGAACTTTTCTTGCATGGATTTTGGAAAATGGGCAATGGTGAATACAATTATTGCATGACTAAAATAATTTGTAAAATTTATATTCAATCTTTTAGGCTTTGAATAGTAGCAAAGATATTGACCATTATATGAGAGCAATCCACCACGGTGGTGATAGAATCCCTCAATTAAATTGAGTCTATCTCTGGTGTCTCATCCTCAATTTCATCAAGAACCATTTCATTCAAATCTTCCTCCAAAATGTCCATTATGTGATGTCAAACCCCCCTACCCATCATTATTTTTTAAACATCAAAAAATGAGTCTCATAAAAAACATGAACAAGTGTGTGCTAGCACAAAGTTGAGTAAACCAAATATTTTTCATTATTGATTTTACCATTTCCATTCCCCATTTTTGTGTGAATGAGACGAGGTTGATTTTGGGACAAAATAATGGAAAATAAAGAACAATTTAGTTTCAACAAGTTTAAATTGAATACTTTAATGATGATGACACTCTCTTCACATTCTCACCCTTTCCGCCACTTTTGGAGACTCCTCCATTCCCTTGTTAAACACTTCAAAAAGTTATTTAACGATTTTTTAAATTTATTCTCCGGGAAGAATTGAACCTGTTTCAAAATCCTTTGTCTGCACCATGAAAGTCTTTATTCTAAACTTTTTGGGGATTTAAAAAGTGGTGGGGACCCCACCGTGGGGTCACCCCGGGTCAAAATTATTCTCCCTCATTTTTTCACAAACAATTCCAAGACATTGCTGGGTGGTCCATCAGTTCCTATTGTTGTAACAAATTGAGAATGGAACAATGGAATGGAAATTGAATGCCTTTTTAGACAATTTCCGTGGTGGGAAGATTCCCTCGTTTTACTTTTTACACAGAGCATGCAATTAATTGCCTCCCAAATTGAGGAAAAATTCCAAACAACAAAAAGGTCCATTGTGTCGCTTCCCATTTTGTGTGTAATTGTCCTTATTCAATATTGACAGTTTTAATACACGCGCCAATTTTTAAACAAATAATCCGAATTCAATGAGTTTTCCACCACCCCAGTTTTATGTGTCATGAAAATTGACCACCGTCAATTTGTCATCATTCAAACTGTGGCTACAACTATGAAACCTTTAATTACATAAAACTGGCATCCAGTGAGAGGTCATTCACCCGTGGTTATCCTTAAATAATCAAGACAGACAGGTACCCGATTTTAGACAGGCAGAAAAAGCCTAGAGATCCTTGAACTCGCACACGTAAAAATTCAGAACCAGTTCACAAAATTAAAGTAAATTAAAAAAAATTGTGAAAAATTGAACGTCATTTATTAATTATAATGAAGATTCATCTGCCATTTTGCGATGACCTTAGGTCAGGTCAAATCTTTCTGATGTTTTATTGGATTTTATTTAAAGCCACTCTGACCTCCGCTTCCTCCTTCGTTCAATCAACCGAAGCTAATATTTTGGATTTCCTCCCTGTTTTTCACAATTCACGAATTTCTTTTCACACAATTGGGCAGACCAAAGTTGCCAGCGCCATCTACAGTCATTTTCAACAGAATCAAGTACCATTGATTTGGTGTCATTTTACGTCATTTAATTGTGCTAATTCGTCTGTATTCAAAAATCCCTCCAAATTTCTTTACGATGGCTCGGGAACTCATTTTCTTGCGCCAGCGCTCTCTAGCCACCCCAAAATAAAAGTTCTCTCACTGATTGGTCAATTTGTGTCAAAGTTTGAGGGTCATTTCAAAATTGTGAATGACATAATTATTGTTCTTACTTCCACCGAAAATGCATCACATGACCAGTTTTCATTGGAAAAATTAACTTTTGATCCTGCGCGTGGGATTTGCTCCGCCCCTGTGAGCATTTTGCACATTCTCACTCAATTCGAAACTCTGCAAATAAAACGAATTTCATTTGTTCATTCCTCCGTCCTCAATTTGAAACTCACATGGCGGGAGATGATTTTACACAACCACGATCAAAATGGGGACATTGGAATTGGTAACACACTAAAATTAAAATCAGCCATTTATAATGCACGCAAAAACCTTGACCTTGAGGACTTGACCTACTACGGGATAATAAAAAAATATGGGACCATCGTCAAAGATCCAAAATGGTTAGACTATAGACAGTACATGATAAAACTAGTCCTTGACACTTGGGGTCATCTCAACCTCACGCTCAAACATGCGAACCCTGCTAGTCCCCCCGAAACGTACAATGGCAAGTATTGTGCAAGTTACTGGTACTTGTGTCTAAAATGCGGGAATTCTTCAGAATTTAAAAAGTTTGCTCAGGTGGAAGAAGTGGACGACATCATAATTTCCATCATGCATCCCAATCGATTTGACCATGATGACCTCAATGGGGACTTGCATTTATTTTCAACTTTGGGGCCGCTCGCTGACCCAATTGTGTGGTCCCCCATTTTATGCTTCATTTTATTTTCAATCTTTCTCCACTTTTACGCCTACAAGCTCGATTTCTCATTGGCCATTTTCAACGTCCTCATGGCCTTCCTGCTCCAAGGCAAAGTGGTAGCCAGATGGCAGAACGGGTCAAAAGAAGGCGCCAAAATGAAACAGCCAAAAAAACGGCACCAAAATTTAATTTGGTTTCAACTATTCTGGATTGTAATAGCATTTCTCCTCAGCATATTCTACCTGAGCCATCTAGTGAGTAGTCAGCTGGTCCCCGTAGTGGAGTTTTCGAACGCCACATTTGATGATTTAATAGCCGCGGGGTTTAAATTTAGGTACGCGGGAAACAATGTAGAGAACAAGTACACTTTAGGGGTATTCACAGAATTGAGTTTACTTGAGAAGAACGGGGGCCCTCTGACGGAAATTGTTCTTAATTGGTACATTCCACCAAATGACCAGCCCCTGACTTTTCAGGGGAATCAAAGTAAGATCGCCGTGCTGGACAGGAACAGTAAAATTGAGGAGACAAAATACAAATTCCCGACCGTAAGCGCCCAAAGTTACAGCATTCTCAAAAAACAGTTTACGTTTTTCCCAAAAGTGTCAGGGTTCACGTGTCCCAATGTGGACTTGATTGTCCATCCATTTAAAATGCTGTACATGACAGGAATTCAAAAAAGATGGATGGAATTTTATCACTTAAAAAAAGAAACGTACAAAAGGAAAGGCCTCAATATTTATTTTACCAGCCAGTGGAAAGTTTACTATGAAGACGTCAAAGCCCATCGTAATGCTGAGAACTTGCTCGGATTTCAAAATTCCCTCAATTTTTCTGCTTTCTATCTTTTAAGGGTCGGGTCGACAACCGTTTTTGTGGGGTTCCTGGCTGAGATTTTGGTCAAGTGGGCACGTTTTCAAATTCCGGGATGGACTGGCAAAATTGAGAGGGGGCTGGAGATTTTGGGAATTTTTCTTGGTAGAAGGTTCGCTGTCATGGCGGTTTATTTTGAAAAATAGTACCCAGTAAATCTGAATTCTAATTTTGTCCGGAAGGTGGCACAAGCTTTTGGTATTATATTTAGTTCATGTTAATGGTAATGAAAAAATTAATTGTAATGTGAAATGAATACAAAATAATTAAAATATTTACAAAAGGCATGGCCTTGGAATTGCATTTTATTGACAAAAATATAATTAAAATAAATTGAGATAATAATTAAGTAATGGTTCCCAATTTGAGGGGTAATTGATCACAACTAATTCGCCTGTGGACTTGTCGCACTAAAAATTGTCGGATGAATAAAGTGCTCATGACGATGATTCCCGTGTAACTCACTAAAAGTCCCACAATGACGGAGACAATCCAACCAAAATTGTCACGTGATGGGAACCCCTCAAAGTCCGAATGAATCCCGCCCAGCCTCACAAACAAATCTTGCACTTGAATGGAGCCAAGACTACTAAAAGTTGGCGTGTGCATTTTGCCATATCCACCAACAATTATTTTTGAGAATTTCTGAGTAAATCGACCATTTCCGTGTACTGGAATCTTCATGAAATTGATGTCCACCTCGTACGTTCCTAAAATCACAATTAAATTAAACACTGAAAATTTTGATGCCAATTAGCCTTACCTGTAACAGTCACTATGGGGGCCTCCACTTCCAGTGCCAAGTTCATGCTTGTGATGCTACTCGTCAAATTCTGGACTCGACAGTCCGTCAACCCAACCACACGGATATTCCTACCAATTCACTCATTAATTTAATTTAATTATCATTAAGAATTAATGAATTTACATTATTCGAATGACCCCATCAACATAAAAACTGTCCCAAGTCCAGTCCAAATTTGGCACGGACAAATTTCCCTTCTTGGCCATGACAAGACCCTCACCAAATTGGCTAATAAAATGGCGTAACATTTCCGTCAACATTCCATTCCTGAAAGTGTCTACAAAATAATTGCCACAATTAAATCTCTCCCTTTATAAATTAATCACAATTAAAAATTACTTTGGAGTCCATTTAAACTCAATTCGAATCCCTGGACGGGGATGGTAGAAATTAGAATGAAAATGAGGAGTCCAGCAATTTTATGCATTTTGGACAAAATTTGGAAAATGAAATGGAGATTTTGGTAGAGAGAATGGTTGAGATAACGAAAAGAGGGGGGGGGAATTGAGATGACGAAGAAAAATGGAATGAGGGTAAATGAGAGTCAAGGTAATGAATGTCCAAAATACTAATTAGTTTTAGTCCCATCGCACACACAACCAAAAAAGTCGTTTGGGAACTTTTATCCATTTTTTCCAGTTTCTTTGGAATCCGTGAGAAGATGGCGTATCACGGGATGTGCCATCGTCATCCAGCCAAAAAAGTTGTTTTTGATTCATTGCTCTCATCCATCCACTCTCCCATTTTTTTGATCCCCCCCATTCTTCCATCGTACAACATTTCCCCCCTCTTTTCCTACTCACTTTCCACTATTTACACATTCAGCGATAACCATCGCAAATTAGAATGTAATTAATTGTAGTTTGTACTACAACTAACTATCCGTCTCATTTTCCCACTGGCAGAAACCGGGGAGTGCCACTGGCAAAAATAAACAAGTTGCAACACAAGGAGTCAGTGCAAAACGGCCATGTTGGGCCAGTGGGAGGATTGCGAGATGGAATAGGAATGAACTTCCGCGGTATATTTCTCACCAATGAAAATGACTCAGTCTGGACTGTAATTATTTATTTAATTGGGCCCATAATTTCCCTAGACATATGACTCACCTGTTTCGTTGAGATCAAATTCAAAACAAGAATTTTATGAGAAGGCGGGGCATGACCTTCCATCCCTCCATTCAATTTGTGTCCGAGATTCTGAAACTTTGGAGTGGCCCTGTGGGTGCTACTGTAAAAATTAGTGGATTGGGACGTGGATGGAATTTAAATATTTATTTATTTAAAATACAAAAAATTAATTATTGTTTAACAGTAACAAAGTCTCAAATAATAAAATAAACAAAATAATTAAACAAGAATTGTTTATCATGTCCACAATGACCCTCATATTTGGCCTCCATATCCTTTCATGTCAAACACTGGCACTCGTACTGACACTAGCTGGCGCTGGGACAGCCAATCTCCTTCGATGGCTCATGTGAACGTGAATGGGATTTTTCAAATAATTTTCTTTGTGGCCATTTTCCATTGACCACGTGATTGTCGGCAACAGCAATTTGAAATAGGAGGAGACTTTCTCTATCATGCTCTCATTCGGGGGATATTTCCCGCCATATTCTCCCTCCGGATTACTAAAACTTGCCTCCCCTGAACTTGAGTTTACATTTTTAGGTGGGGGAAATCTTCGAAGTTTGAAGGACCCGGGTGGTCTGTACTGTGGCTTGGATGGTTGACGGAGTTTGTACGGAAGTGGTGGCGGGGGAGCGTAGACGAGGGAACTTTTACTTTCCGCATGATCCGGACTTTCCCGGGAAGTGGTAGACTGACTAACCGTTTGTTGAGCCCCGGACGATTTATAGCTCAGTGGGCGTTGTCTTATTGGTCGAAGGGTACCTAAATTAAACAGATTTTTGAAAAAAATTAAACAAAAATGGAAAGCGTAAATTTACCGCCAAGAAAGAATTTGGCCAAGCCCATCAAATCCCCTGGACTTCGTAAATGGGGATCAGCTGGGAATGGGAAGGTGGCGGACGTGACGATAATGAGAAGGGCGATTTCCTGAATAAAATGAAAACGATTAAAATGGAAAACGGGATAAAAGATGGAGACTTACCAAGAAAAGGATGGAAGATTGGCCAAGTGGCTGCATGGTGTGGAGTGTGTGGATTATGAGAATTGGAGATAAAATGGGGCTGAAGATTGAGATGTGCTCCACTTTAGGGATGGAGTGTGAGGATGCGGAGACAAAAAGTTATTTTGGGGTGCATTCTCTCCCCAGTCTTGGTGGGTCAGTGTCTCCAATTTTTCAAGTGCCAAAAAAGAGTCAGAAAAGAGTGAGGAGAACTTGGAGTTGGCGAAGGAAAGTTGATTTTTGTTGTGAGTGGCGGAACGGGTCAGGGGCTGTCATAAAATAGTCAACAAGTTTTCCCTTGATGGGAAGCCTGTTTGACTCATGTCTCACTTGAAAGTCAACTCTGATGAATTTAATCATTCTCGTTACTCCACCATCATCTCCAATTTTCCTCATGACAGCGACAGGCCAGACCCCACCAATCCATTATATTTCTATTTCCCCCCCTCCCCACCAATGCAATTCCAATTGGATTACTCTATTGACCTTTTATGAATAATCAATAAACTAGTTTCTATTTACATCTCCTCATCCCCACCATCCCTCATCTCTCATCCACTGCAATCAATTCATCTCCATATTTAAATCACCGTCTTAATTGCCTACTAAATTATGAAACTTTTATTATGAATCCCATTTCAATTTAATTAGCTTTGTATTAAATGTCAACCATATTTATCAATCCAGGATGATTTTTTTTATTTAAAATGATGATTCTTAATTCATTTCAATAAAATACGAATTTTTTTTGTTGCGTCTTTTATTATTTATATTTAATGAGGTGATGCCCACTTGGCGATGATGATTTAACAAAAGTGGTGAAATTAGTGGACTGAATGACTTTTTAATTACGTCGAGCTTTCAAGGGCACTTTGGCCTCCCTCTTGAGGACTATTTATTCAACCAAAACAAATTTAAATAAGACAATCATTTTTACATTTATAAATGTTACAAGTTAATTATTATCTTTACCGAATCGTTTATATCATGTATACTTTTCTCTGGAACATTTAATTATTCTGGCATAATAACGCTAAACAGTGTCCATTGAGTGGTCAAAGACGCGGCTTTAAATAGCTAAACGGTTCTGTGTGAATGAAAAGGAGCATGGCCTTAATTGACTAAACAGTTCCCTTAGAATGTATATTTTGAGTAAAGAATAATCGCATTTGTCACTTGTGA
>JAQIVZ010001675.1:0-29045 GCA_034700945.1 Arrhopalites spinosus
TAAAATATCTTGGTGATCGGTTTACAACGAACGGAGCTAAAAAATCATAATCATTACTTTTTGATCTCCCTACGTAGAGAGAAAATGATCAGTTCATATTAATAAACATGTACATACACAGAAGCCTTCCCCTACTAAGATTCAGGCAGGATACATTTATACAATAATCGTGAATGTTAAATGAAAGAAAAGGTTAGTAAATTTATGCATACACACTTTTTAGCTGAGGCCCCTTCCAACAACCTGTCATGTCATCAATACAATACTCATATGTGTAATAATTATGTTCTATCATCTCACATGCATTAGATGAATTAGATAATGTGATAATTCCTCCTTCGAGATCATTAAGAGATGCCTTTAATGCGTTTCCAAACTCAATTCTATCCTCAGCATATTATTATTGTATAACAGAGTCTGTATAAAACCATAAAGATATCTCTTTAGTGTGTGTACAAGCAATATAAATACATAATATCTCACAAAGTAACAACACACGTACAGATGGATGCATTCAGACAAACTTGGTCTTTCCTTTCGGTTTTTTTCTCCTTCATATATGTTTCCTTCTTCCTATTCTCTTGCAAGAAGAGAAAAAAAAATTGAACGTCTCCAAAAACCTCCTCTTGATCTATACAGTTCAGTTTCAGTTAAGTCTGTCTCTCCTCTCTCTCTCCATGCATATATAAAAAAAGGTAAGATATTAGACAAGTGCATGTGGTGGACTTGCTTGTCCTTACGCAAAGAGTAAGCTCGAAACGTATAAACGTAGTTGGTACGTAGTAAAAGCCAAGGCGAGCTGACAAGTTCAAAAACCTTACATGGAAAGTGCCCCTTATGGGCCTCCAAAAGAAATATAATCAGACAACAACAAAAAATTGAGCTCCGGCCACGACTACTACAACGACTGCTGAGTTTGGGGGTGGTTCCAAAAATACAGCACCCTACTACACACTTACTCATATAGTCTATACATTATACATATACGCACTGACGGGGTGTAAAAAAATAGATAATGAACAGTGGATGCGTGGAATATGCATCGAGATCCACAAAGTGCATGCACTTCACTTTACAGTTTGGCCTTGACTGAGATCAGCACTGTCCTCAACTGTACGTATACCTCACAAGACACTCGTATGCCCAAGAAAACGAACATTTCTATTCTCCAGCCTCTTGCGTGTAAATGCTACCAACTAATATTGTTCAACTACTATAATATTTTTTTAAAAAATCAAGGGACTTTAGGGTTTCTAAAAACCATCATATATCATATACAACTAAAGCAACATATGTTAAAGTTTTTGTTAAAACATATATTACCAGATTTGCCATCGCCATATTATATATGACTTTTGGTCATTCGATCTCGGTTCACAACATTAAGAGAACCCATCATACATACAATACATATATTCAACAAGTAAGAAAAAGAGAAAGAGAGAGAGCTTTCTTAAGAAGCGAGAGATGAAGAAAGAAGGAATAACCAGATCCAATCTAGTCTACAGTCCCGTCACACTCCATCGAGGCCGTGTTGCCTTCTCAAAGTGACTATGAGAAAGAGATGACGGCTTCAAAGCATAGTGAAAACTTCGGAAAGTCTCCCTTGAGCAACGGCAACTCAGCCTGGGCACACGTATAAAGCAGGACTGGCAGCAGGTCCACACACATACACACATCTTATATAACATCCGTTCAGAGACTCAACCCTTTCCACCCTTGAACAATCAAATGGTCCATAAGAAATCGTGCAAACTCAACCTGGTCCTAGTCTTGGCTTGTCTGAGTCCGACCGACAACTCCTTGAACCTATTTTTTATTTGTTTGACCTTATATAGCTACAAGAGCACATGGGTATACACACACACACAACTGATCCAGCTGATCTTACGAGACAGCAAGAAAGAGAGAGAGAGGAACAGACAGAAAAAAAATCATACACACACATAAACACACACAGCAAGCATGAATTGCCCTCAAGGGCTGCCATGAAAAACTTGAAAACTACCACGAGCAAATTCGGCCCCTTAATTACATTGTGATTTCAAGACATTTATTCCTTTCTGAAGATCCTCTTCCTTCCATCTCTTTTTTTCCATATTTTTTGTATTCAAACAAACACACACACACTTTTTTCCTCACACGTCATCCTTGCAGTACTATAGGTAGACAACCGTATAGTAAATCTCTAACAATTCATGTATTTAAATTTAATCATGAGCCCACAAGGATTTATACATCACCCCACATTGTTAATGTCAGCTGGATAGTCATGGTTAACTCTAAAGGTAAAAGCGTAAGCGTAATCATTTCACTCTCCAACAAGATTTGAACAGTTCAACAACAGCCCAAAGTGCCAACTACCACCACAATTTTCTCATCTAACCGGCTTCTGTTTTCTCCCATTATGTAAATTATGCAAACTCAACTCTATAGGTAAACCAAACTATGAAAAAAAATTATTTTATGTACAAAATATAGATTCATGCGGGTTTAGACGCACCCTAACTAGAAATCCAACTGTTTCCTTGTTTACTGTTCTTCATTCAGTAGTTAGCCTATTCCAAAAATTACGACCATTATATTAATTTTTTTATTTACTTTTTATAACAACACAAAAAAACAACAATATTTTTCAGCAAACACAACAAAGAAAAAACTATAAAGTTCCACTGTAAATTGCAATGAAACGCTACATGACATGTCAGACAGACATAAATAAATCCAAACATAATTTTAGAAATTATGACTTGATGTTGAATATGAATTACATTGATCATAATTGCCATATGATCATTGGTAAAGGGCTTCAAAAGCTGGCAGAGAAAAAAAGTTGTCATTTATAAAAAAAAATCTTAAGTGCATGCACCCCAACATGTATTTATACAACGAGACCAACCCCATACTTTAATAGTTAAAAGTAAAATTAGAGGAAGAAAACGACGGTCAGTGTGGAGTTTACACTTTTCTACCCTACATTATATACTTTATGTGGCTTATCAACTCGTCTTCTCCCCCACAACATCGACAATAATAGAGAGAGAGAGAGATGAACTACCTATCTTGGGTTGTTCAACTGTATATTTTATTTGTAACCGAGCTCCTGATTTCCTCAGCCTTTGGCCATCCACCCTTCTACAGATTGTAGATATATTCTATCCATGTATACAATATATAAGGCTTTCGGTCCTCAAAACTGAAGATAAACGTTAGGGACGACACGTATAACTGCTACTGTGATTACAAACCATATAAGCATTTCGAGTTGAATACATTACATAATATTATTTATGACGAACAACAACATCATCATCATGATGCAAATGATCAAGAAGCACACATATTACATGAAACCCAAAAGTAAGAGAGTTTTCTACATGTATCCCTCAACTACCATTTGAACAGGAGCTATATCATACAAGTTATACAGTGTATAGGTATACATAGTAATAAGATTGAGAGAGAGAGAGAAAGAGAAGAAAAAAAAAAATTTAACAAGGAGTCTGAAGTTCGTGCAAGTTCAAGACCAGTAGCTAGAAGCTGTACCTTCATTACATTTATCGCTGTTTTTGCTACTACTACCTTCTTTATCCTTCCCTCTTTATCACACTATTTAATTGCCTCCGTCGATTTGACGCCTGAGCCTCCTCTCTTTCTCTCTCTAGGGAAATTGAAACTACTAATGTATCATCATCCCTCATCTAATACTAGTAAAGCTTTAGAATTAGAAACATGCATACAATACGTTTTGATCTCTGTCTTCCCTCTATCCCTTTGGATCGCTGTAAACCTCAAATCAAACTCCAAGCTCCACTTCCTATTATTATTCTCAACCCCGAAGGTGGACAACATCAGACTTTAACTGTTGACACTTTTTAACAGGACCATAGATTGTAACACTGTATACATACAAAACGAACAAGACCAAGTTTTCACTTCAAGTACTCCCTCCCCCTCTTACTTGTCATCATGATGCTGGCTACTTGCTTGAGTAGACTATCTAGACTATGCCCGTCAGAACAAATGATCTCTACATACTCCATACATGTTCGTGCTCTTGAAAAACGACCAGCCTTTTCTACACCACAACTATAATATACACAATTTTTGTAATTGAAAAATGTTTATGTAGAAATTTTTATATATAAAATGTAGTCAGCACTTTCAACTTTTCCTTAAATTGTACAATATACGTACTCCAAAGTATACACATACATACATGACAGAGAAAGAGAGAAAACCTGGTCAGGATTTCAAGCCGTCTAGACTCTAGACGTTGGAAGTGGTAGTATCGTATACGTATACACAAATGTATGTACCTATATGTAGCATTGAAATACACATCTTGTCAAAATAATGTTTTGGTTGATAACATTTAGCATATGGCTTCCCTGCATGGCTTTAAAAATAATATATCAACATCTTGTTCTTCGTTAAAAAAATCAAGACAGTAGAAAATACAATTTCATGTGCCCCCGTCCTTTTCCTAAAGTTTAATTTATATTTCTACTCTTATTACAAGTAACTAGCAATAAAATTTACACTCTTACTCTTTTTTAAAAAAAAAATTCTGGAAATTTATTAGCAAGGAACCCATTCAATTTTACACTAGCTCTCAAATTTCTTTTCTTTTGAAACCAATGAAACATTTTCACACGACTCATATAGTCCCTTTTTATCACTTTTTTCCCCGTAGAGCTAGTTAGCAAGTCAGAGAGAGAGAGAGATTTGAATATTTTGATATATATCATGTAACTCTTTATAAAATTGTATATCAATCTTCTCATGTAGACATCATCTCTTTTTTTTATAAATAGACCGTAAAAATACAATGTGATTTTTCTCAACAACAAAAAAATTATGCCACCACTTCTATCTCTCAAATAATAACATGTCAACATAGACTAGATGCCATCCATATAAGCTCATATGCAACAACATTGTACAATAGTTTACAAAACAGATTTTCAAATATAAAATACAAAATTTGAGCAACCTGTAGTGTCTTATCAACACATTAGATCAAGTTCTCATCATCACCATTCTTCTTCGTCGTCGTCATACTCTGCTTTCTTTCTGACTCTCTCCACATGCATTTCTAGACTGAATGACAAGTTGGGATAAAACACCACAGTGGGAGACTTTGAATATTTAAATTATGCAGTGCATAAGTGCGAACACTACAAACCTACCCCTCACAATACTACCAAAAAACTTCAATCTCGTCTCTATTGCACTTGTCTCTATTAACTCAATTTGGAGTACGTTTCCCTAACATGAACAGCCTACTTCAATCTTCAATTATAAAAAAAAAAGTTTTGTGTATGCAAATTTCTATCCGTGAGATTTACCTCTCGTCCCAAATTGTACAAATATTTTTCTCACAGTTTTATCATTTGTTCACATCAATATTATGATCATAATTGCTATACATTTGCATAGCCATGTATATTTTTTGTTCTTTATGTATGACAATAAACTAGAGTTTATATAATAAATGTCCAACATCATCACGCAAATACAAATTCTTTGTTTTCATCCAAACATTTTTAAGTATATTTAAAGAGTTGTTTCTCAGTATTCTTCAACTATTAAGACCCTGAGCTTTGGTAATAAAAGAACAATGGGGTTTCTTGCTCTCTCTCTCTACGAATCATATTTTTCAGCTCCTACACTTGTCGCCTCCCTTATAATATCCATGTGTACATACATATATTAGTATCTTTTCCCTGTCTTCTATGATTTACATGTGTCTCATCACAAAGAATACTTTTTCGTTTTTAGTTTTTCACTCACTCTGACTATAATAATAAAAGTGTACACATTTGTCAGACACAAATAATGCCATTTTACCCTTCAAATTCATAACAGCCACAACATTATAATACTGTTTTTCAATAATCATTAATATTATTATACATATAGGTATGCCAAGAGACTATATATACAACTTTTTCTGTCAAATCCTATAACGTACTTTTCTCGGCCACAACAACAACGTGAGGAGCCTTAAACTACTACGTCGTACAAAATGTAGACATTAAATGACCTAGTAACAGCATTCAGTTTGACATACTAAGGAACTAGGAACGAATCTAAAAAAGAAAGAGAAAAAATACATCTAAAAATTGTTTTTAAAGTTTTACCAATATAAACAGTAGGGATGTACATGGATCCTCCACCACTTCACCTGATTTTTTTACCTGCTCCTCCTTGATGGTTTGAAAAAAATAACACAAGTTGAAACAAGAAACTTGTCAAAATAAAATAAAAACAACATATTATATGCCTACCATAATAAGTGCATGCATGTACAGGTACACAATGTACGCATATGAAGGGGGTGCAACAATGAAAGGATTGAGAGGATCCTCCAGTGTATAAAATAAACCCTATATTTTCATCGTTTCTCTCTTTCTCTCTCGTCTTGTTTCCCTTACGACAGAAAATCGTTTTCCTGATCAAAACACTGTACTTGCACGCAATAAGACCTAGCAATAAAGTATTGACTGCCAGTGTAACAGGTGTGAAAAAGGTAACCGAGAAAAAGGACAGGGCCTCCACAGATATATTTAAACCATTAAAAACAAAACCGACTGTTACAGTGTTATATTTAGTACAGTGTGATTCCAATGCAACGATTTTTCAAGTTTAAACCATGCACCTCTCCTCCTTTTCAACTGAGCCAAATTTTATCAAAGGGCCACCCCAACACTGAAGAAAAAAAGGTCATTAAACTGTAAAATTAAAAATACAAACATTAAAATAATAAAACTCTGTATTCTCTTCTTCTTATGCATTGACAATCTCTACGTCGGCTCAAACGTTACATCACTATTTAATATATTTTACTTTTTGTAAATGTTGATAGAAAAAATTAAAAAAAACTTGGTAAAACTTGAGTCTACCACTAGACAATATATTTTTTCAAATGGATCAAAAGATTTCAAATTAGTCACACTTTCAAGAGAGTTTGAAGAAAAACTACTACAACAAAAAGAAGCTATTAATTTTATATGCGAGAACTAAATAAAGATTTACCAAGTACTAAAAATTCTATTCCAGCTCATCACCAACATGAAAAAAAAATGAACCCAACAGCTTAACTAATACTTGAAATTATGTAAAAGATGTTTCATTTCCAATAAGATGGACTACGGATTTACAATAACAAAAAAAATGAACGACAATGAACAATTTGAATATAAGAAGGAGCGAATGTAATCTTTAGTGCTTAGTAGTGTAGAATAAATGTAAACCCGCTGAGTCTATAATATTTTTCATAATAATCATATCATAACGAGCTATATTTCTATTTAAATGCTTTCACATTCACATGAGTTGCATTGTACTCACAATAATATAATTCTTTGACTACATAAGAATGACAGAGTAAAGTATAAAGCTCACCCTCACACAAAGCTTTATGCTCCATGGAGAGTGAGAGAGGGAGAGACTTAAGAAATAAAGAAAGAGAGAGAGAGATGAAAGAGCCCGGAGGAAATGACCAGCTTCTTCCTCGTTCTATTCTTATCCTTATTATTACTCACCTTACCAAGCCACTTACTTTACAAAGTTTATATTGTAAAAACCAAGCGCTCTACCCTTTGTTTACATTAGCTTTTACTTTAACTCCTTCCCTTTTCTTATCCTTTGATATAAAATCTTTCAATGAGTATTTTCTTTCTAATTCAGATTGCAGATTAAAAATATCCCACTATTTGCCCTATGTCAGCACTACGTGAATAAAATACAACAACACATTCGGTCGTCATTATATCCAATAATAGTACATAGGTACATACAATGCCCGTGCAATACTAACACCTGGGTCGTGAGAACCAAACCCTTAGTTTTCAATATCTAATATATATTTCTTGCTTTTTCTTTGCAGACATCTTAGAAAAATACCGACATCATTCCTCCATTCGTTTTGGTTATCTTTCAAGCCGTTTAACCGCATCAAAAATTGCTACATTAATGTTATGTATTTACTTCTTCAATAGTAGTGTAGTATAAAATTTATACTACAAACTACTCGTACTTCGAGTCCACGCTTACAGTAAAAAAAATCATCAAATATAGTACCCATATAAAATTTTATTTTAAAAAAATCAAGACTCCATCACCCAGTCTGTCCCTTCCAAAGTTGGTAAACAAAGTAGTAGTAGGGATTAAGGGAAAGATAGATAAGCCATCATCATGAAATGGTAAGTTCCAAAAGTAAAAATTAATATAATACTATTTGACCACCTCTTTGATAACTCTGGCACATCAGGCATCATGTCTTTCACACATGATAGTGTCACGGATTGCGTGTGTACACTTCAGACTACCAATGGACGACAGCAAAAAAAACAAGTAAAATTGGAATATCATCAGCAGCTCATTTCTTGTCAACCTTGAAACGAGGACTTCTTCACTGTCCTGCACAGTGTGAAGGTAATATTACATGTGATAGACTACAACGATTACTACTGTTATTACAGTGAAAATATGAATCAAGACTTTCCATGTCCCTTAATATTACTCACCATGTGGATACTAACAATATAAGCAATACATGTATGTGTATTCTGTATGCATAGGAAATTATGATCTTTCCCCCTCTGAGCTCTCATCATCATGATTATTGTATTTTTTACTCATCGTGGTCCTCGAGTAAAGACCCAATGAAAGAAGGAGAGCGAGTGTAAAAACTAGGTACATTATGTATATTACATTTGTATGGTATCAAATTTAAGCATCACAGTTCAATGTTCTATGCTTCATAATATAATATAATATGACTGAAAGGATCTCTCTTCCCTATCCTGATTTCAGGTACTCCTCCAGTACACAGATTAAGCCTTTATACTTCTAACTTTGACTCTCTATTAAGTTAGTCCTCCTTCCATATTCATATTATACAACTCTTATATCTATAAGAGTTTTTTTTTACCTAAAAAAAGAACTTGTACCCTTGATACTCTCGCTTCAAGTTCCAGCAGCCCTTTCAAAGCAATATTATTGATGTGTGTGTGTACTTTTTGAGCATATTAAGGTAGAAAGACCTCGCCTCTTACTACTAACGCTTAGTGCTTGACAATATTATAATAATTCACTGTACCCTTTCCTTCATTTTCAAGTACACTACCACCACCATGGAAGGTGAGTCACAAATCTCTTCCCTCTCTCTTTCTCTTCCCTTTTCAAGATGAATTCAGCCAACTTTTATATACAAAAGTCCACCTACAACACAACAATAAGAGAAAAAAAAGAGACAAGTAAAAGGGGAGGAGGAGGAATAGAGGAAAATTCAAGACAGCAAGCAAAGAGTGAGACTCTATTTTACTTTAACCTATCCTATCCTTTATTATCATGCCCAACACAAAAAAGAGCTCTTTAACTCAATCTGTCATTCTTATGATTGATGTTTATACTTTTAACTTAAGATACATTCAATTATGTTTTATTATCCTGTACATGTAATTATGGTGAATCAGAGTCATGGGAAATTTATTTCATTCCTTTCGCTCTACATACAAATTGAATATTTTTTAATATGTACAACTATATTTCACTAAATTGAATTTCCAACACTGGTCATATTTCAGAAAAATATACTAAAACTTATATAGCCAAAAAACCAAAATAATAATCATCATTTTGAAAAACTAATCTTATCATCATCATCATATTAATCCAAACTCCACACTCTCTGTCACTTAAATATCATTGTGATTATTATTTCTATTGACCAGAACACTTTCTTGACTGAATAAAACCCTTTTCAACATTTTAACATTTTTATACTCGTACAATAGTAACAATAATTTCTTAAAGAGAATATTTTAATACAAAAAAAAAATATTTAAGTGGCTCTGTCCTCATATATTTATTCAGGGGGAGCCCATGACAAAAATGATAGATTGAGTCAACGCACTATCATTCAACATTTATAACATACATACTTATTCATCTCTGACTCAATCCACATGAATAGACAAAGTTTGAGTGAATTGAGAGTCAAATATTGTCCAAAGTCCAAAACAGAATTGTTGTGTCCTGTGGTGGTATGGTGCAATATCACCCTTTTGAAAAAAAAAACTTTTTAAATCGATTTTTACATGACAAAAGAAGACACAGGAGCTGAAAAACCTGTCACTACTTTTTCGAGGTCAGGGTACACATGGATGTGTATAGAAATTTTACTCGGATCAACTCTCAGTCATTGCCACCACTACGACCATTGCAACCACGTTAAACCTTAAATTGAACTTGTTCTTTCGGGAGGAACTACAAACAACTATCATATCCAATAGCCTTTTATCTTTTCATGCCTCTCATACGTATATATTGTACACATGGTATTACATGTCAATATTGTATGAGAGGGTGCTTGCTCTCTTCATTGTACAAAAAAGATATATTATAATGATGCTATAAGTACTACACGTACCGCTGAGGCTCTTTAGCCTTCTCTGTTTTTCTTTTCAAAGCAAGTTTCATGCATGTATCAGAGGGTCTCCCTGTCTGTATTCAACATCACATCATCCTCAGCTGGTTTTACTTTACCTTAATGTTTACAAGTCATAAGTGTATATAGTAAACCAAGTATATTCTTAAATTACGGAGCAACAACATTGAGCTGGGTCATGTGTAGTTAAAAGGAAGAGGAAATCAGAGCCCAAGAGTATAAACCCAAAATCTTGACGACGAGACTTGCTGGCAACCTACGATTGCATATATATGTATACCTGCCCCTTGGTTATTGTTTTGAGTGTGGTTGGCTTTGGAAGCGCGGTGGTTGATGGTGACTCATAATATGATTCTATATTTTCCTTTTTTCAACTTTCCAATTCAACTTGTCTATATGTATCCTTACATTTAAGTGATATGTTTAGTAAATCTCTGGCTACAAGGTAAACTTTTACGCATCTCTTCAATATGCTCATCATATATAAAAGATATATAAACAGAGACTGAGCAAAACCTTCTCTCTCCCTCTCTCTTCGTTCCATTATTTAGAAGAACTGTTTGCACTAGAGTCAAATATAAAATCATTTTTCTTTCAGTTGAAATAGAAAGGAGGTACATAATGCGGGAGTTTGGGCAAGGTTTACATGACTAATCCATGCACCTCTTCCTAGTCTTCCTACATGGCGACGATGAGGTTACCACATGTGTCATTACCTTGCAGTATTAAGGCTCCAAACATGACCTACTACTCTGCTTGACTACAGGTGAAGATGAGTCAGGTTGAACCTGAGCAACAGTTATGTCCATATACAACGCTTATGAAATCAGATTATATCCAGCCAAGACATCAACTTGTCAATATGAAAGTTGATGCAGACCATGATAAATATTTCTAGTTAAAAAATTTGCATTCAATACATTACTGCAACTTACACCATGAATATTGCACCGAAAATCTAGACTACGTACTATGAAAACTATGTATCTGTGAGAAAGCAGATCAATACATTTGCATTATAGTATAATGCTGCTGTTGGAGTTTAGAGAAAAAAAAGACTTTCACCAGCCTGATTAGTCATCAACTAGTGGTCAATAACTGTTTCACCACTCTCTTTTATTCTTTATATTTACTATAAAAGATGTAAACATTCGGTTACCTATACACTATACACACATCAAATATAGTCAAGACACATGTGGTGAGTAATACGAAGCCCAGTCTTTGTACAAAATGCATTTACCTTAAATTTCCTTTTCTCCTTTTCACACTCATATGTTATGTCTTGGGACCTTTTCATGTCCGACTTAATCTAACCTTAATCAGTTGGGGACAACTTGTATCCCCTTTTTTTAAAAACAAATAATACGCACTTTATTTGTTTCATAAACTATATGACATGTAACTTACTCAAAGTTCATAAAGGAAATTGTCATGAAGAATATTAAAATTAATTTCTACCCTAATGACAATACGAAACATGTGTGAAGCTTTATTTTTTTCTTTTCTTAGAAAAACTTGCAAGTTCTCTGTAGCTTTCAGCTCCAGATTATTATTTAAGATAAAAATAAAATATAAAGAACAGGGGGACTGATTATATACAAGGACGGTTCCCTTACAATTCCATGGGTATACAAAACTAAAAAAGTACGATGAAACCCATTTCTTAAGGTCTATTTCTTTTTCCTCCAGGGTACAGGGTACAGAGCGTCAATGACCAAAGTCATTGCCATGGTTTATATACAAGAAGATGACAAAAGATGAGAAGAAAGAGAGAGGAAGAGGAAGGATAACCTCATTTGAAACGTATAGAGAAACAAACGTTAAATGTTGGGTCAATCTAAGCGAACAAACGTTTTAACTTTAATTTTTAACTTGAGCCCACAACAAGGAAAATTCAGAGGAAAACTGTTAACACACAAGACAATAGCAAGATATAAGTATACATGTATTTTAAAGGTTCTGTATTATTATTGCATGTACATCAATGTTAAGTTTAAATGCATATATACTACTTCTATGTACCCTACACCCTTTTATAAATGTACATTCTGGTTCTGGCTTACATAACAATATAAATATTGAATCCATTTCGTTTCTGATCTCTACTTCAGTCTACTCTTCCTACTTATATCTATAAACACTTGACTAATAGAATATGGGGTGGTGCATTTACTTTACACGTAGTCTAGTCAATAGTAAAGCAAGTGACTATTATCTTAGCTATGCATTGTAATGTGATTGTCAATGCAGGTGGCTATCACTATTAAAGAACCATGTGTATTGAAAAAAAGTTCAATTATAACATATTATGAGGAGTAGGGTGTCTATGTATTTAGTTTTAGTATTAGCTCTAGAGCTACAACCCAAAAAGTCATGTTGATGAGGAAGGTTGAGTCATACAGTCGACAAACCTCGGCAATCAAATAAAGACTCCAACACAGGTGCACCATGTATGTATTATTTGTACTCCTTTGTACAACACACAATAATACCCATCATATATAGAAAACGAAATTCGTCAATAGGGATGTACATAAATCAGGACTGTATAAACCATCACCTTAACCCTTATTATAGGTTAGATCCAAAATAATATCATGGTCGTACACTGACTCTGAAAAGCTCAAAAAAACTCAACACACAATTAAAACAACAATATATGAGAATTATTATTTCCTACAACGATAGAACCTTAGGGTCCATTAGAAAGCAAAACTCTAAATAATAATATGTACAGCGTACACTCTGACTTTAAAATAATATTGAACAAGAAATCCTATCACTCTTGTTAATACAATTTGTGGATACTATAAAACACCTAAAGATATAAATAAAGAAAAGAATATGTTTTTATTGTTAGTAGCGCCATGCCCTCATAAAGTTAAAGACAGTCATTCAATGTTTATTTGAAATCATTCAACTTTCTCAATTAGTCACTTACAGTTCTTCTTGAGTTATTTATACACTCATCCTCTGTTATCTAATCTCATGAAAAAAAACCTGCCGACCTACTCTCCCTATACTTATATTGTGCGCTCATAAAATTGTAATGTGAGCGTAAAACGCTTCACAATTTGGTTAAACGAACTATAATAATAATTTTCTGGCTATCAGAAAGAAAATGAAAAAAATTTTTTGAAGGTTATACATAGACCAATAGACATATGATCATAATCCTATACGCTTGTAATATTATAAGTTCTATCATTATAATTCAATTGTTGTAACACACACACACATACAAACACAACTGTGTCGAGGGGCTCATGAAGCAAGCGGCTATACGGCAACTCTTCCCTGGAAATAAATAAAGTGAATAAAAAAAAGTAAGAGAACAAGGAAGAACAAGAACTACTTTGAGACAAGCTTTTATCTGAATAGATAAGAAACATCACTGGAGAAAGACAGACAGAGAGCTGGAGCACAAGTTTTTTTTTTCTTTTGTGAGAAAAAAAATATAAACGGATGACCGAGGACTGAACCATCAGCAATCCCTATCATTGCAACAATCTTACGCACCTCTCTTGTTTGAATTCGTCCAGAAGCCATTAAGTCAGTTGTAAAGATTTTCATTAGCATCATAGCATGTACGTCCATGAAAAGCTGTTGTACACAATCCCAGCACGAGACACGAGTTGGGGTTTGTGTTAAACTTGAAAGATTTTACATTTATTCGCATTTTGTTTATGAACTGGACCCCTTCTCCACATGCTATATAGCATAGCACCATATTTGTTGTCTGTAGCACCATTATTAGGCAAAAAAAAGTGTTTAAATCTCTTCTCCATGGAGAAGGTAAGCACGGGTCTGTAGTGATCTCGACTGTCTGTACCTCAAAATCAAGAGAATAAACAAGAAAAACTACATGGCAAGTGTAACTACACTAATCACAAAATGGAAAAAGTAAATGGAATCAGGGACCGCAATTTAAGTAATCAATTTTAGTTTAGCAAAAGATGCAAAGTCAAGAACCATATCATGAGCGTTCCCCTACATCAAACATCAAATCTCATTAAATTACTATAATATTTGCAAGGGGCAAGCTATATAAAAAAAAAGATAACCCGACTTTTACGAACGACAACTAAACAAGGAGGGTATAAAAACAAAAGTAAAATGAAGAAGCCTATATTAGTTTACAAGGTAAAGGTTCAAAACTGAAGATTTGCTACCGACTTGACGAGCTACCAGACATATTAAGGCAAGTAGATATAAGCATATGCCTATATCTCTTCATAATATGAAAATAATATTCTCCATTTTAAAACTAGTACAAATACAACTCTGACCAAACAGAGTTTACTTTTTTTTTCTCTGATATTTGATACTTATCAAAACTGTTCTGATGGCAGCTCTGAGTTCACTATAAACACATTGCCTCAAATATTATGGCCCGTTGATTTCCTAAAGACTGTCTATATTATACAGACACTGTATACTTTATTTAGCTATGTACAGAGTATAATAATGTGCTGTACCATCACCAAAACATGTGAAAATTTTAAACCACATAATACTTCGGTACGTATAAATGGTAATCATTTGATAAATCACACAGACAAATTATTACTATATAGGACAGCATGATGAAAAGACAGAGAGAGAGATTTTATTCTATTTTTTATTAAGAAAGTGATTTCAATTGATAGTAGTACATCATTTTCCTCAGTAGCAAAAACTACTGGAACTGAAAACAAAGACAATTTCGACAGCATTGACATTCACGATTCCTCCCAGTGTGTTCTCATCAGATTTGACTTTTGACTCTACAGTCCTGTCTCTAGCTACTGATCTAAAATGTTGCCCTATCATGAAAACTTGCATGATATCAAATGGAACACTATCTCAGTTCTCTCTCCAACACTAAAACCATCCTGCCACATAAGTATGTCATGACTTTAATTTTTAGAAATACACATTCACGTACATACATATTCATAAAAAAAATATGTCATTAGCTCATGTTCAGCTACCAACGAGTACAGTGTTTTATATATTATTTTTTTGCTGAGCAGCTTGATGAGATGAAAGACATGGAATGGACATGGACTGTAATGGTAGCCACGGCTACTGACATTATTGCTGCCAAGACTTGAACCAAAACAAACTGCATAAGCTGTATTAAAGCTCGTCGCATGTCACTCAAAAAAAGGATGGAAGAGCGTTTGAAAATCCTGAAACAATGACAAAAATTGATGTGTCATCTAGTCATCTGTCACCATAAATTCTAATGCTTCCCATGTATGTAATGTAGGTAGTTCAAATCTTGACAATCTTGGACAATTCCAGACTACAACATTGTATATTTATGTACTAACCATAATTACATCAATACCGTTGGAGCTATTTTAAGTGAGAGTGTGCTACGTAATTGGCATACATGTTATTAGATATACCTAGAAAAGTACATGTGTTCCCTGATGGGAAATCCCCTTGTTCAGTAGTTTCCAAAATGTCAGTAAACATTGACCTCACTCTATGACATAGCAATTGTCATGTACATGTACACTTGACATTGTATGACACAGAAGTACATTTCATTTTAATCCATGATTCCCATGATCCATGCGTAGCTCTACAAGACAGGATTTTTAATTGTTAAATTACTGTAGTTAGACTATATAGAGACTTTCTACTGTCTTTCTTATTTAATAATTACATGACATGTATTGCTCTCACGCTCTCCACAAAGTATTAAATGATAATACAACCAACTTTTATTATTTCTACGCATGCTATACGAACCCGAGGTCCTAGATAAAAAAAGAATAAAAAAAACAACAGTTCAATGTTTTCTCCGTCTATGGTAAAATGCCATCCGTTGTTTAATTGTACGTACATATTTTAAATTATGTATATTAAATAAAAATATGAAGACATCCTTTAATGCTTAAACTTTGCTCTTAGATACCCAAAAATTTCAAACCCAAAACAAAAAGGTTTTTATTGCACATGGTGCATCATCATCAACATTGGTGTATTAAATTTCTACACAAGGTATATAGTTTCATTTCATGGATATAAAAGTGTTTAAGTGGACGGACCACAAAGTAATAATTAAAAGAGACTATTGTCTTTTGTAAGAATCATGGTCAAAGTTGTCCGTCAGTCAGTGTCAGTGCAATGACCAGGCTTACTTAGCATCCTTTTTGTACAGGTGCTCAACTAGATCTGGAGCCTGACAGGTGTTTCTTTTTGCACATTTTTAATTTCCTAATCCATTACATTTACTTATCCTGCTTACTCTAGCGAAGCCCCCCCCCCCCCCAAAAAAAAAGAGGTAACAAGTGAGTAAGAAACTGCACACGTCAAGTAATTATTTTGACAGAATCGTAAAACAAAGCATACAATATGATGATGAGCTACAAGACTAGATTGTTACAATCATAACAACAACATAACACAGTCATGGCACACACAAACACATGGACACGAGACAACACTATTATCAAATGCACTGATTTCACTACTCCTAGTAGTAGTAGTATTGTAATATTTTTTCATTATAGTGTGACATTCTTAATATAATTTATCTATTGTATATATAGGCCAACCAAGGGGATTATACAAATAAAGTTCAAAAAAAAAAGTTATGACTCCAGATTATAAGAGACATCATGAGTCAAGTGATTTTTAATTTCTCATTTCCTATCTCGTTTGTGTTGTAATGAAACGTAAAATAACATTAAATTACAACTTCTCTTTATTCCCCTCTTATAGAGATTAGATAAACTAAACCACAGCAGAGTAGATTACCCTCCATTTTTTTGTGTGCCCTTGTTTAACTAGACTTCTTATTTAACCAAGTTTATTAAAAAGTACTAGCCACCAATTCTATTATAACTCGCTTCAAGACACTGAAAACGTTTCAAATTTTGTCTTGTCTGCAACAAGATTGCCACCACACGACGAGCTAACATGTCTAAACATGTAATATATTTATCTATTACAAGTTTATTTTAAAAAGTCCATGGATCCATATAATTTCTATGCTAGTAGATTGTGACTACCAAGATACTCTGAAAATAACGCTGTTCATTGCAACTATGGAAAATATACAAGAGATAAGCCATGAACTGGAACGACTATTATGGACAACTGTAGTAATATTTTGTAATTATTAAATATTAAAATACAAACAAAAAAATATTATAATATCATCAACTTTAAATATTTGAAGATAGAAACGTTAGTTAATAAAGACGTAAAAAGACGACTATAAAAAGTGATATAAAGTATTATAATTATAGCTTATACCTCTGATATAAGTCAAGAGCCTATTATTTTTAGTTCAAGAAGGAAAAAAAGACCAAAGTAGAATAAAGTGAGGATATAATATTATAAAAAGCTCATTTGCTTTGACGTAATTATTTGTGTTCTTCTAAAGTACCATTTCAGATATTTTAGAGAACATTGGTGTCAACAACTTGTCAACGGTGCCCCGTGCAGGAATTGCAGTGTGTTGCTTTTACCTAGAACTACATATTTGAACCCCTCCACCATTTATATGTACATGAGAGGACTAAGACGACGTGGAAGTCATTCAACTGTTATAAATAAAGAAAAAATTTAAACAATGCCTATATATAGAACATAAACAAGTACACAAGTACAACACTTGCAAAAATGTCATATGTATGTATAATGTGTACTGAGACAAATAGCAACAAATGATGATAATGTACAAAATGTTTAAATAAATAACTTTGTTTCTAAAAACTCTGATTGGATTGGACAAGTCAAAAATTTTGAGTATGCAAAAAAATCAGAGGAATTTCTTTTTTGATTTCTAGGCAAATTTTTCTTAGTGTTGAAAAATGTTATTTGCAATGTGTCCGTATTCAGTATATAAAGTCATATAATATAATATGTATTAAAACAATATGGACACTATATTGAATATTGTGTATTAATTGTAGTTTAACCTTGTATTTTGAATGACCAAGCAGACAAACATTTTAACCTAAAATTAAATTGACCATGGCACATAGAATCGACCAATGTAGGGGAAAAAAATCCAAACAAGACATTAGTCATCTGGACACATTGCCCCACTAAATTGGATAAAATATGATGCGTGCACGCTATCAAATCTAGTTCGATTAAATTGTACGTACTACTGTAAAGGCTCAGTGAGGGAGCCGGCAAGCAGTCTACATTTATTTTCTTTTATTATAAGCTGAGAATTTATAGAAATGCCAGAGGAAAATATATATCAAATCGCATATACGTACATGTTACATATATCTAGAATGACGAGAAAACCATCAACACATAAGTACGGTTACATTTGATTCTAATTCAACACATCTTTTATAACAAGTTATAAAAAAAAGCAAAAAGATGTTTTTCTTTCCAATTGGAACTTTACTTGGCACGACTTCAAACTTCAAGTAGTACTATCAATCATAAAATGGATAATACAGTTTTCCCACCATGTGTTTCATTCTCTCTTCATGATCTAATTTTGCATCTCTTCTACATATTCTCATACTTTTTTGTACACACACAACTGTATTCACTTTTTTTGTGCAACTTTGTAACTTTGGCATGGTTCCGAGAGGACTGAGACTGATAGTGATTTGCAAATCACATCTCTCTTATCACACCACAATCTAAAACTAGCAAGCTTAAACTGTAATGTTTAGCATAACTCTATAAAATATACCGTCTAGATTCTGTGTAGACAATGCATACATCGTGTGAAAGTGAAGATTTGTCACTTTTTTTTCACCCGTGTCTCATCAAGTTTTTTTATCCGGTTAAACTGACTTGGAATATATATTTACCCAAATTACCGAATGATTAACGTTGTATAGTTTTCTGAGAACTTAATAAACAAGAGAAAATGTCATCGCTCCATTGAGAATGATGCAGCGTGAGTCATACAATGTTAGAGGTAACGAGAGGTTGAAGATTTACAGTCAAACTTTTTGTGTCTGAGAATCAATAACGAAAATTGTTATTATACAGAAAATTATGTGTGTGTACAAACTTACAACAGAAAAAAATACAAAATAAATCTGCAATTATCACTGAATTCTTTGTTCAATGCATTACAATAATAAAGCTAGTAGTAAACTTTTCTATAAAGTCTTGTCTTTTGTACATTATATTGTACATATATTAAGTATTGTGTACTATATATTTGTAGGTACATAAGTACTCACATGGTTGGTTTAAAAAAAATAGGAAACTGAAATGAATAATACAAATGCGATGAAGATTCGTGCTTGAGCTCATGTGTTGTCATATCATACACGTAGAAGAGAAAAAAAAAGTATTAAACTGCATGCGAAAATTTCGTCAAGTCAAATATTTATCACATTTCCTCAAGAAATGTCAACTATACGCTTCATAAATTGTATAACAGCTTTGACACTTTTCCATGTTTGTGCTCCTCACATGGACTTTTATTGTTCTACATACACATGTGAAGGACGCCAAAAGTACATACATTGACAGATTACAAGTCTCAAATTTGCATCACACTTACTTTTTAGCACATCAAGAAAAGAAAAGAAGAGAGAGAGATAAAACTTCAACAAGAGCATACAACATTTTCCGGGTTTCATTCTATGTGCATGAAAAGTATGAAAGTACCAAGTAGTCAAATGCAAATTAAGCCCCTTCGTCACCAACCTCGATTTGTTCTCTCTCCTCTCACCCTCTCTCTGTGAGTTTCCCCACTTACCTATGACTCGTACACTGATCAGTGTACTCACTAAAGTCTCTCAGTTCCCCTAGTTCCCTACACCCTGATGTAAGAGAGAGAGAATATATATTCTGGACTTTTTGTGTTCCCCTAATTTCCTGGTCCTACATGTATGTGCTCTGGACTTTTACTGTAACTATACAAAAAGTAGTAGTAAATATAGGGAGAGACAGACAGACAGAAAACATAACATTTGAAGCTACGCACACTCACTCACCAGCACCTCACAAACAACTTTAGGTAGTGCACAGTGGAAAAGGGGGGATGATAAAGCAGCGTAGCTTAGAACTGTATTACACACTTTTCGTATAACCGGCTAACGTCCTGGACCGATCTCATCACTTCCCTGCTAGCTGTTCAGCTGGAAACACATAAACTTGTTTCTCTCTCTATCTGCCATGCAGACAAAATAAACATACAAAAAAAAGACTCAAAGTTTTATAATAAAAAAAAGTTCAACTACTGTCACAACCAAATTATTATCAAACAAAAACTTTGTGTGACTACACATCATTATTACTGACCTCATGACCCAAGTTCAAGTGAAATTGAATAGACAAAAAAGTTTTGTTCAATCTAAAAATATTTTCTTTTGTTGAAAAAAAAGAGAACAAAATATTTTTGACTCTTGAGTCGTGTGACGAAAAAAAGGGAATCTGAATATTTGATATTATATGGATATCAGTATCAGTGTGAGTTTAAAGGACAAGTGCTTTGCCATTATGGCCATTCCGTATTACGTGCCAGAAGGAATTGGACCGATTGACTCAAATAACAATACCGCTAATTCAACCAATTACAGTAGTTCTAACGTGAGCAACAATTCTGCAGTGTTAAGTACAACTACTGGACTATTGAATTATCAAGTGCAGTTAGAAGATCCCTCCACACCAAGAAACTCAATTGACGTCCGTTCTTTCACTCATCAATTAATGTTAGAATTATATTATTTTTATCAAGAGTACGTCATGGGAAATCGTCAACAACCAACGGGGTCCTCAAATCATGCCCAAGGTTAGTTTCTTAATCCTCTCTAATAATTTTACTAGAGTGTTTTCAACTTAGAATATATATGGGTGATATGATATCTTAGATAAATAGTAAATAGGAAGTTTAAGAGCTTAGGAAAGGACAGGAAGTTAAATTAGCATTGTATAGGCAAGTACCTTGTTTGTTAGTCAAAAGACATGCAGTCAAGTTGATAAAAACTCCTTTCACTTTTTGATGATGTCACCCTCTCTCAGGTGCAGTCTCCTTGTCAATTTACTTACAAGTTTTTTGTTAGTCAAATGATTCGTCATCCATCCACTCCTAAGTTTTGTAGTAAAAAATAATAATAGTTGATATAATTTTTTAAACTTTGAAAATATTTTTAATAATCGTGAAAAAATTTTAATACCTAGTTTCACATTAGAGAATAGATACCACAATACCATAGTTTACTAAATTCTTATCCGAACAGTCAGATTTTTGTTCAACCTCTAAAATCCAGTCAAAATTAATATATTTTTTTAAGTGTGATAAAACAGTGACAGTTCATTTTTAAATGTAAAAAATCAGTTATAATATACACAAAATTTGAGTTTACAAATCTCGCAGTCAGTTTAAAAAATTAATTCAAATATATTTTTACTTTACCTTGAGTTGACACAAAAACTTGACAAGTGAGATTTCCCTTGAAAACAGTAGCAATATTCCAAAGTTTTTTTCTGTGAAAAATATTGTCAAAAAGATTCTTTATTAAAAATATATCCTTAAATTTTTTGTATAACATCTTCACTGTAAATATTAAGTTTTTTTTTGCTTTTTTCGTGTTCTCAAATATTATAATTGCATTATAGTTGTAAATTTGGTCAAAAGAAATGATAAATGATAATTTTGTACTAAGACAGAAATATACAAGAAAAAAGTGACTAAATCATACTAAATAATGTATTGTTATGAAATTGTGTGTACAGATAATCACAGAGGAAGCTCAACAAGGCGAAGAAATGAGCCAGATGATCGACTCGTTCCATCATCTCCACAACCATTACCTGACATTATTCAATGTCATGCTGGGATTTCCTTGGACTTGACGTTTGAAACCAACTCAAGAGTTCCAAGTACAAGCCCACCACCTACTTACAACCCCAGTAGCAATAATGAATCCAATGATAGGGAAGAGGATGAGGACTGGACATTGGAACTAAAATTAGTAGTTGGACCATGGAGACAAACCGGAATCGAACTCCGAGCAATCGCGGACCAGTTCCAATTAGAGGTAAAAGACTCGTAAATTTTGTCTCTATCTCTCACTCTCTCTCTCTTTGGTTTACCACCACCACCTCGTTGACATTTTAATTACACGCCTCATTGATACGAAGAATAGATTCCCTTCAAGATTGTTCACTGTAATAGTATGAGCAAACATAAAAGACTAAGAGTAGGAGGGTAAAGTATTACATACATTGTGTCTGAGTTGTGAAGAGAAGACATGCCCCATGATCTTTACTCAGCTTTGACAGAGTGAGATTATACAATTTTATAAAATGACACTCTTTGTACTCTTCTGGAATTAAAAAATATCAAAATACGTAATATACGTTGGACCTCTCTCATATAAGTACACTAATAATAAGTTTTTAAAAGGTCCAGAAACAAGAGGGAAAAAAATGATAAGGATTGCAATATTACTCGCTACATTTTTGTTAATGTTTCACCATAATGATAAATAGAAAAATATATAATATCAGAGTCTATGTTAAGGTATAAGGAAATAGTCAGAGTATGAAATGAAAACCCTTCTCTTTTTGTTTCTTGACGCCCATTGACTTTTACGAGTAAGATTTCGAGGGATCTAATAACGATACGGAGGTGATGGGATTCCCTAATTAAACTTTTTTCACTCCCTTCATATCACTATCACTCCTATTTTTTTTGTCTGATCATCATCAACATGAAACCTTTTTTTTGTCGGAGAAAAAAAATCATCTTTACAATATTTTCAAAAAAAAGTCTCTTGTTCTATCAAAACCACTACAAGTTACATGTACCGACCGTATAGTGACGGCAAAGTCTTATCAAGTTTTCTCATCAAGACATTACAAGAGGAAATTAGGGCACTTTATGACGTTCATTCAAGGAAAAAATGATCAAATTTCTATATGGACTCTCGTAATGTCATAAAATAGAACAGGAGAGAGACCCATATCGTTCACAATCATTTTTTGTGAGAAAAAAAAATTCACCCCTCTTTATGTTTCTTTGGGGATCATCGAATTTTTTTCATTTCTTTCTCCTTCTTTTCTATAATAACTTACCCTCTGATAAGACTTGAAATTTTCTGGAGAAAGAAAACAAAAATGAATTCATATTTTTATGTGAGGAAGACAAAAATTGTCCATTGTCCACGAGTTATTTGCTGAGTGAAAACTAAGAATGAAAAAAAAATCAAAGAAAAAAAAACTTACGGTGAAAATTTCTTTTTATCTATTTTCAGAATGATAGACGATCTCGTGGATCCCGTGGACGACGACGAAGATTGTTCAATGTCAATTTTGCCGTTCCTGCCGTGGCACTTTTAGGACTTGGACTTGCCTGGTTCCGTCGTCATTGACCAAAATTTGACCTCTCTCCCTTCCGCGACAACCACAATCAAGGATTTATGAAGATTCAGCGCGACGAGTACAGAAGTTTAAACAGAGTAAAAAAATAGAAGCTCATTTTTTTCCGATAAAATATTTTAAAGTTTTTCAACTCCTGTTCAACTGAATTGACCCAACCCTAGTTTATCTCTGATTGTGTCCTGTTTTCGCTATATTTTAGTCCAAAAAAAGTGATCTCCGATTCCCTGAACATTACGAACTTAAATTATGTGTTTCATATTTATATATTCCTATTATTTAACTTTCATTTTAGTTTTTAGTAGTTTTTAGTTATAAAAATTATAGTTCATGCCGCTCATACGTTAAATTCGTTTACACAAATTTTATTAGTCTTTTTCCTAAATATATTTAATATTAGTTACCCCACATAATTACGATAGTCTCTCTCTTTACTTGGGTTCTCAAAAAATTATTAAGTTTTCACGATATACAACCACTACAGGTTTGTGATTTATTATTTTATGATTTGTAGAAGTTTTATACATAGTATCGCATTAACTGTAAATTCGTTTACTTAATGTATTTGTACTATTATTATATTACACAAATGCAAAGAGTTATTTAGGTTTGTGCCAAAATTAACTATTTTAACTTTTTTTTTGATACAGAAGATGGTTCATTTTCTTTTTTTGTACAGAAATTTATTTACAAATGGTTATGGTTTTTTTCTCTCTTTCTTTTAACAAAAATTATATTTTACCCAATGTATACGTTTGGTTTCCTTTTATTATACGTGTTTTTGGTTTTATAAAATTGTGGGCTGTGTTATTATTTGCTTACCTATTTTAAATTTTTAGTTTTTAACTCATAAGTTATAGTCAATATTGTTACTTCTCCATTATTTCAATTTGGTCAATATTCTAATTTTTTGGGGGAAATTTATAGATGTAAGGTTTTTAATTTTATCACTTAATTTACTATTTAACCTTTCTTATTAACAAATATTATTTACAAAATTGGTCATTTCTGGGACTTTTCTTTGATTTTTTTTGTTTGTGTAAATACAGTCAGTGTGTGTGACCTAAGGCTATAGTTTTTAAGGAAAATAGTACTAGTACACCCGGAAATGCACAGGTAAATAAATAAATGTATAATTTATTTATTTACTTTTGCCTTCACGGCGCTCACAAAGCATGTGTGTGATGTAATTGACATCGGATGATCTCTCTCTCGCAGTGATGGTGACCCCTAGTCAAACAAATGCAAGCGCCGTTCCTCTAGGGTTGCCCATTTTTTCAGTAAAACATTTTTTCAATATCAAATTTCATATAAAAATTATTCTTCTCTTCATCCCCCGTCTCTTTATTATTGAAAAACACTTTTTTATTCTATTCATTTTGATTAAAAGATCACTAAAAACTCTTCAATCTGTCACTAAATTTTTTTTAGTTTCTTTTATTTTTTGGGTGAATCAAGTCGTCAACTTGTACTTGTTTTTAGTCTTAGAGAATCGTTTAGTCTAGTAATAGTAGTGTCAGGCTATTTTATATTTATAGTCTTTAACCTTTATTTTTATTTTTAAACATAATGCTGAATGGCTGGTCAATGAGCTGCAGGAAATGAAAGTAAAAACATATTACTTATGTAGCAACAAGTCTTTTTTTTCCTTTTTTTAAGTAGTAAAAAAATACTTATGCAACTTAGCAAATAATAAATTAATAGAGAATATTTATTACATACTTCTGTCGTATAATTTTTTTTGCGTACCTTTTTTGGTGTACATGAAAATTGAAATTGTCAGATATCTATAAAGACATTTATAACATACAAACAAAGTATATATATTAAAACTAACTTCGTGGGAGTATTATAATTTGATAGAATCAATTTATATAAACAAAAGTAGAAAGGAGAGGTAATAATAATAATTAAAAAATATATAATATATTATATTACATCCTAAGGCCTGTACTGTACATATGAACCTAAACAAACCGGGTGTCTTTCATTAAACGCCTAAGGAATTGAATAAAGCTATGAATAGATGCTAATATTATATAATAGAGTTTAAACTAGAATTATTAAAATAAACATGCTTCTGTCATCGACATCCGTAACCACACATTCAACGGTCTCCACTCTACATAAATATTAAAACCTCTTGGTCTTTCCTATAATAATATTTAATACTGCCTACATAGATGAAGACATATAAATTCTGTGTAAAAAACATGATTCTGATTGTGATTTCATATCTGTATAAGCTCTATTTAATCATAAGTTAAGTTAAATTACTAAGAAATTAACTGTATCAGGAATATACTGGGAAATTTTATACTTATTTTATACCGTAATATTACTTGAATATATACTCTAATATTGAAATTGAAACAAACTTTGTAGAACAAAAAAAAGGGATCAAATTTGGCTATTACAGTCGTCTTGCTATTCTATAGCTGTCCAATTTTTCAAAACTTTTCTACATTTTATTGTAATAATACAAAGTGGAGATGATGCTGATTACATTTATAGTTTTGTGGTTTCTTGTTCAAACTAAAGCATGTTTTGTAAAAATTGTAATATTTTATATCGTTTTGTACTTAAAAAACAATTAATTGTAATATGGGTACACAAACAATGTTTATACATAAATATATTATTATACAAAAAGTGGAGTATTTTCTGAAAAATGAATGCCCATCCACATGCCCGACAGTCTTTCAATAATGTCAATTTTATGAAAAATAAATTACACATTATTTAAGCAATAAAACTGATGAGTCAAACTTTTATTTTGCATAACATTTTATCATGAAAAAACATACACTACCAATCCTGCATCTTCACACGGCATTTCATTGGCATCCAAAGTCAAATATTATTTTTATGCATTTCATGAATCATACACTATCAACTGGAGAGGAAAAAATCAACCTGGCAAAGGTGTACAGCACAAATTACTCTCATACGATATAAGCGCAAGTAGGTCATATGAGTCACTTTTGGGGGCATATGTACCTGGCATGGGTGAAGGGCCGTTTTAGGGAACGTGAAGGGAACAAAGTGACAGCGAGACGCCGTCGCCCGTTCAGCCGCTCCATCTTTTGAGGGTCCTCCGAAGGGCCTTTAACAAAGAAACGGTCGGGTATTTTCGGATGAATTCCAAAAATGCTTCAACTTGAAGGCAACTGAAAATATTTTTGACATGAAATGAGAGTAAAAAAATTCTTTTATGATAAGAATACTACGTACAATTTGTTTGAGCAGCAGTTTTGCTGTCATAAAGGACTTTGATACGAGGTTATTGACCAAAAGTATGCAGTTTTAGAGAGCGATAAGGAAATAACCGTTATTTTTATATTTTATGGAATTCATGCAAGATTAAAATGTAAAATTAGCCAATTTTGTCACCTCGTATAGTTCAGCACCTTTGTCCTTGATCCTATTTTTTCTGCTAACCTCAAATACTCATCAAAACAAAAATCACAGCAAATGACTGTCCAATATTATCACAATGTTTTTACAATAGATAAAGTAAAGAAACTCATGTTTTTGGTATTTTAGATTAAATATATTGACGTCACAATTTAACATTTGTTCGTCATTATTAGTAGTTTAATTGTTATTCAAATATTATTATTTTTGTGGACACATGACCCTTCAGGTGGAGATGAGTATACCAATATTTATTATTATTGCCCAGAAACGATTAGAAAGAATAAATACAACTCTGGGTAAGTAGAGTGATAAGAATTATAAGCATGATATTGACCAGGGAATGAGTTGCTCGTCATCATCAAAAATGGCAATAATAATTAGATTATGACAGTCCATTTTACAATGCTACTGTTTATTAAAAAATCGTGTTGAGACTTGTGTGTAATACTAGTCATTATTATTTGCCATTAAATGATAAGAAAATCAGACTGCTGGGCACCATCAACACATTGAAAAGCAAGAGTTTTGCAAATAATACCTAATGATGTACCTAATATGAGTCATCTAAAGAAATATGCGTACCATTTTTTGCACTGTGAACTGTGTATATTTATATAGGAATACAGTTCAAGCAGGTAATTTTTATTGGCTGAGATTATATTACTATTTAGACAACTAAAGTCTTGATATGTACTTGATATGCGGTTAACTAAACTAGACGACGGACAAAATTCACAAGACAAGAAATATACGCCATAGCAAACTCTTTTCACGTTCAGTCACCACATGTAAGTTCCGTTCATGTGTTTTTTTTGCAATATGATACTAAAATAAAAATTAGTTTACTACATACATGTACATTTGAATATACATTAAATATTATCACTCCTCATTTACATTTGCAGCAATTGTATTTAAAATGTAAATTCAACGTTGAATTATATGTTGACTGTTAGCGTCCAACATTGCCCATATCATGACAGCATAAAAAAGACGATTGACATAAATCAAGACGTAGTTTCATAGTATTCGACATGTAATGGCCACTCTTGACAAACGTTTTTAAAAAGACATTAAATGCATTCTGTAAATTAAAACCACTAATTTGCCCCTATAAAATTTAATATCTGGAAGTGTACAATTATGGATACTCTACCTATCCTATACTTTATCATGGTTTATTTATAAAAATGTTAGATAAAAGAACTAATAAAATTTCTATTTCACGATGCATCCTGTTCAAATTAAAATATTTGTTATTGATTTATTAGCTCTACTCTCTCATATCAAATCTCATATAAAAAATGACCGGTCAACCCTCACTAAATATTTTTCTTACTCTTTCTAAAGTTTAAACAAGCAACAGACAGGCTGGCGCTGTGCATAAAATTAAATACTCTTACATTTTAATCACGATGGAATATGGACATAAACTTTTTACGGATTTTATTTTATTTGAAATTCTTGCTTATTCACCATTTCTCCAAATTTTAGAAATCATAAATCTGTCAACTTCCTCATTAAAATTATCACAATTTAATTACGAATTACGAATTCTTGGAACGAGTATCATTTCCAATTTTTTGTGGAATTGAAAAGTAAGGAATTATCGTTTTTCAGTAAGCTGTCTATTCTTTCCTCGTGTCCTTGACACTCCATCCAAGTCGTACAGTTTATGACATTTTGTGATACAAATGCTAACAACTTACCTATTTTAAGGAGAGTCTAATATTTATAAACAGATAAGGAGTTGTCCTATTGCCAACTTATACAGTGTGTCCAATTGTCAGTCTACATGGTTTCTTATGAGAGCACTATTTCCCTAGTTTCGACATGTTAAAAG
>JAQIVZ010001676.1:0-29043 GCA_034700945.1 Arrhopalites spinosus
GAGAATGATTTGAACTTTTTAATAGTGATGGACCCACCTGGTTTGGGGAATGACAATATAGAAGTTTACTTGCCATGAAAATAACCTAAAAAGACCTAAAAACTGTAGAAAGCTTGCTGTTTTCTTTATGAAAGTGGGTGCAGTGTTAATAAAGAAAAAATAAAGTGAAATGGTTGCTGACTGTTTATTTGCAAATTGTTAAATGCTAACAAATGGGCAAATACTGAATTTTTTTGTCAATTGTTGAATCCACATGAAACATGGTGAAGAATTGAGAGAATTCATAAAAAAACAAGACAGATGAGTGGACATTTTGTTAACTTAAAAGCCCATTAAAATAAAATGTTCAATTTTGTACAAAAATTGACAACCAATTTGAGTCATTTCTGTCTTTCAAATTCTTGAATTCACTGGTCACATTATCAGTGACCATCTTTTTATTTAGATTTAAAATTTATGAATATTGAACACCTGCCTGAATTGGTTAATTTAAATATCACGAAATGAAATTAATTATTCTTTGTATTTTTTCCGCTTTCATTCCAATTGTCGTCATTCAATGTTACAACCCCTGTCTTCGTCTGAATTCCGGCCCCCATAAAAAACCAGACGGTTTTGAGTGTATTTTGAAATTTTTTGGCCTATCTAAAATAACGTTTCATACTTTCTCATTTGGAGAAATATTCCCAAAATTATTGGCCACTACTCAAAAACTCAAAATCCCGCGTACCCTTTGTCTCCAAAATTTTACCAGTTCGTGTGAATCCAACGAAATGACAAAATACATTGAGGGCTCTAACCTTCATTTATTAATTCAGCAGGGGATCTCCCGACCTCCTGGCTTTGGCGTACCACAGCCCTTGCTCTTGTTCATGTTAAAATATGCAAAAACTAAAAGTCGCAATGTGTTTCATGACATGATCCTCTTCTTCACATTCCACATGGAAAATGACCCACAATTGACTTTGACCCCAATTCAATATCACACCGTGACCGACCTGACTTCTGCTCCTGTTAATTTGTTGCATTTTGGGTTTTACTATTGTCCATGGACAGAATGTCAAGTGGAGAAACTCGAGCTGAGGTCAACTTGGATTCTTGACCCCGACTACATTGGTCGTAAAACAGGGATCAAACAAATTCTGTGGGATATGACCGGTTCAAATAACTGGTCCGAAGAATTGAGAGGATCTTTGACAAGACTCAAGAAATTGATGGTGACCCAACGATCAAAATATTTTTTGGGTGAACTCATGGTTTTTCATCCTAGCACCTACGACCACGTCTAAATGGGCGCCATAAATTGGGACTATGGTCGTATCCTACAAAAAAAACTACCTGCTCTCCCTCGAATAAAATTGGCAAAAGAATTTTTGGGTCATCTCAACATTTCCCTTGAATTTGGCCCCAAGGCTTTTATCTACCACAAAAATAAATTCTGTGGAACCATGGTTGGATTTTGTTCCAACTGTAAAAATGAAAATGTGTACGATAAATTTGACCATTTGGTCAAAATGTGGAACGAACATTTAAAGATAATTTATCCTGAAGCCATTTTCAAAATGGAGTCTTCTTTCCGTTCCATATCCCTCCCATTTTCATTTTCTCTTTGGTCTCTGATTGGTCTCTTCATTTTCATTGCCATTCTCATTCATCGACTAGAAAATGACCTCACCACCACCATTCTCTCCATTGTGTCCCCCTTCTGGTACCAATTCATACCACAGAAACGTCGCTCAATATTCTACACAATTTGGATCATGATGACCTTCATGTGGAGTCAATTGTACGTCATGAAATTGAAGAGCACGACTCTGGTTCCTGGAGTCAAGGTCATTGACTATAATTTGACCCAATTGGTTCAGTTTGACTTTAAATTTAAAGAGCAGGGTAATGGCCAGGTCCGTAAATATCTAGATGGCATAAACGAGTATGAAAAAAAGATTGATCCCACCCTCACCATGATTTTGGACCATTGGCTCAATTCGACAAAACTTGGTTATGAATCAAGGGACAAGGAGGCCTTTGTTGTTTTGTTTGATTATCCTGATGCATTTGCACTGCAATGGAGCGCCAAATATGAAATAAAGTATTTCGTACTTAAACAATCTATTTATTATACAACGATGACGTGGGGGTTTAGCTCCCCTAATTTGGACTTGATTGTCAAAGCGTATGGACAAGCCTTGGCTTGTGGCCTAGCAGATTTGTGGGGGAAATTGAACACCTTAATTAATCATTCTGTTCGGGTTAGAGGACAGGAGGAGAATGACCCACAAATTTGGAAATGGGACGCGGAAGATGTGACGGAGAAGCGAAATCTGGAAAAATTGAGGAGGATGGAGAATTCTCTTGTCAAGTCCGCCTTTTATTTGACGATAGGTGGCTGGATTACCGCCATGCTCTGTTTTCTAGTTGAGACACGATTCCAAGGAAAGTAAAGCCTTTTGTTTACTTTGATGTCGATTCTATGAAATCAAGGTGCTATTTTCCCTTATCGTGATTACTATAAATTATAAACCGGGATCATGTTTTTTGCCATTTAAATTTAGTTGAATTAAGTATTAGCCTATTAGCAGAGGACACTACTGTCTGACCAAGCTATCTGTAGACTTGCGTTTGGGGAGAGAAGTAATTTGAAATGTTTTTCGTTCATTTAGAAACTTGTTTTGAGTTTCTTGAAGAGAGGGCCAGATGTCCCAAGTTTCTAGGCCAAGAGTTATCACATGATTTGGTGTAAAGTATCTTTAAAAATTTAATTCACTATTGTTGAGTCATGTAGCTGACCTGTGACTGAATTAAAATAAAGTTGATGGCTGTTTATGCAACTTTATTTTCATTGACTATTTTTAAACTCTCGAGATGACGGTCCCTTCTAATCTATTCTTAAATAATACTAAATTTAATATTTATAATTTGGATAATATAAAATATATTGGGGTCAAAGTTGGACTTTCACATTCTTGAAGGAACGTCCACTTTAATTTTCATTGACTTTGTTGTGAACCACGTCGTGACTCTTCTCATCACTTTTCGATAATGACTAATAATGAGGTCAAAGTGCACATTTTCTTACATTTTAGGCAAAAAATGGCGTCGACTGTTTGATTTAAAATAAAAGGCCAAGACTATACAGAAATAGCTATAATTAGATATATCTTCAAAAATTAAATGGAGGAGAATTCAAATACAGATGACGGCCAGTTAAGAGAAAAGGTTTTCAAAGCATGGAGATTGACCAAAATAAAACGAAGAAACCATTAAAAATCACGTTTTTTTGCGTTTTATTTTGCTTACTGACCTCTAGCTCTGGTCATGGTCAATATTTCGGCAAACGGAGTACATATTCGGAAAGCCCGTTAAATTTGCCACAAATGATACGCTGACATGAAAAGAAGGGAACAAGTTGACAGCATCAAAATTTAATTGGAACGCGTCATCTTCATGCTTTGAAAACCTTTTCCCTTAACTGGCCGTCATCTGTACTTTTACATTCCAGAACCTTGATTAAATTTTAAATGTGGTCTCCCTATATTAAATTGTACTCACTGATTATTGACTTAAATGGGATGACCCCTCCTATACACGTGTACACGTGCCTTGTTCTTACCTTGTCAAATTGTAAATCGATTCCGAATATTCTCCTTATAAAATGCACTGCTGCATTGCTATTCACCATGAAATATTTTATTCCAAGTTTTCGACTTCCACAAATAATGGGCCGTTTTCAAAAATATTGACATTTTACCTAAAAATGGTAAAAACGCGTTATGTTAAAAAATTATTTAGCCGCTTCAAAGGGCAGGGAGCCGTAGGACCCAGTTAAAAAAGGTGGTTGAGGGTGACCCTGTATTCAGCACAATATCAATAAAATCTAATAAGTTCTTTCCTGCTCAATCCGTTCTTTAAAAAATGATATATTATATACCACATTTTTATTACATATCTAGGAACAATTTCAAACATTTTAAAGGAATTCCTTCTTCTGGTTTGTCTTTGAGACGTTGAAGATCTTCATACGAATCCTGAATGCGCCAAAATGTCATCAAATTATTCCCAAATTTTTCTAACACTTTCACTCCTCTCCCTATACCCTTTCATAGAGGGATTAATCCAGATTTCGGAGAGCGGGAGATTCAAACGGATTGACTTAAATTCGTTGGTTTTGGACAGTGGAGAATGTTTTGTTTTTTTCACGGAGATTGGCGGGAGGACACCCATTTCGGTTGACTATTATTCTTCTATCACAATTCCCCTTGGAATTTCTGACTCCCTCAAAATGAGTCAAGAATTGAGCGTCTTATTCGATTCAAAGTATGTCAATTGCTACATCTCCATTTTAATTCACCCGCCAGTCATAATTTCCAAAAACGACACAGGGAGACTCATAGGGACAGCCATGACCCCGAAAAATGTGATGAGCAACAATAAATACAATTTGAATATCCTTGGCATCACTCCAAGGGGGGTGAGCGCGAATTTGAATTTAATTTTGGGCCAAAAAAACATTTTCATTCCATTCAACATTCTCCATGAACTTGAAACCACTTTATGGCCGTGGACTTGGCAGCCCCTATTTTTTTTAATAATGGATGACCCACATGACCTTTTATTTCCTGTTGCGGAGATTGCAATCACCCAGGGCTGGTACGGTTGTCCTAATTGTTTCCACGAAAAGATTTTCCTCCACTTCGTATGCCCGCGGAACAAAGGGTCATGCTACGAGGAGATGATGACCTCTTACACCACGTCAGTGACCAAAGGTCAAACAGTTGCCATTGAGAACGAACTTCTTGAACAAAAAGTAGGAAATTGTACTGATTATATTTGTACACGACAGGGGGATTTGAATCGTGACCCATTTCACAAAGCGCCTCTTGAGATTAAAATGGCCGTCTGGAATCTACTGACCTCTCCCATCAACATGACCATATCACTCCCTTCAGAGTCATTTATTCTCTACAGGACGTTTGATATTTCATCCATGCTCCGGGCATCTGAAAATCGGAGACTTCTTAACGTCCTTCACGGGAAAGTTTTTTTGATGGAAAAATCAACATTTAAATTCATTACTTCAGACCAAGTTGAAATGGTCAACAATTTTATAGAAATTTATGCTGGACCATTCCAACCAATGACATGGCTCGCCCTCTTCATTTCTACCATTTTGACTGCTCTTATCCTGGCGGCGCTGAAATTTAAATGGCTGGACTTGAAAGAAAGTGGTAAGAGTAGGAGGGATCTCAAATTGCAATTGGTGGGATTTTTCATATGGAGGGTCCTTTGGGTCTACAAAATTTTGGTTGAGCAGCCGGACGAGGGGGAGGGGCCGCAGTGGAACAGGAAAGGGAGGATTTTGAAATGGGGGAGGGGATGGAAGAGCCTTTTTGGGGCGTGGCTCCTTATGGGCCTCATCCTGACGAATGCCTACAAGGGAATCATAAAGTCAGAGTATACCCTCCCCTACCCCTTCCATACCCCCTGGGAATACGGACAAGAATTCATGGATGACGGGGGATTTGAATTTTTTACTCCCGCTCTCAGGGGAGGTGGGGCATGCGCGGGTGATATGGATCACACATTGTCAAAATCAAAGACAATGCCGTATTTTTGGTTCGGAATGTTATTTCGGTATGAAACGAATTTACTAGACATTATTTTATACACAAACAAGTACACTACAGAGGAAGCGCCATCTTGTGAAAAACTATGCGCAGTCGCAAAGCAAGGAGTGGCCTTGAAAGAATCTGGCTGTGAGAAAATTGAGCCATGTAAAAAATTTGTAAAGTATGTCGAGACATTGAACAAAACGTTCAGGACATGTGTCCCTCTCTTACCACAATTAATTCGGACGACCCTCACCAAACCGAAAACAGTTTTCTTTTGCCCGACCAAACATTTTGACTTTTATTGGAATTTTTTCAAAGATGAAATGAAAATGAATGGGGGCAAGTTTTATCATAATAGGAATATTTTGGATGATGACTCGTTCTTCATGTACAATTATTTTTATGTCAAAGATGAGCTGGATGCGCATCATCCCAAATTGATGGAGGATCGAATGGCCAGTTTGATTAGTTGTGGGATTTATTCCCTTTGGGAGAAGTGGGACCGATTTCGGTTTCCCAAAGTAGGAAACATGACGTCGAATTTTAGATGGGAGGATGATGAAGTGATAGAGGGATTCAAAATTTTGTCATTCGTGGATTCAGACGTTCATTTAATTTTCTATGTTTGGTCTTTTTGCGTTGGAGTCTCCTTGACTTTGTTTTTTGTACTTGACCTCCGGCTAGGGTCAAGTCGGGAGCCTCTAACTTTTGTTTACTAATTAGTTCTGAAACAAATGGAAATAATAATAATTTTCTATATTTAGCTTGGAATGAATTATTCATTCTAAGCGAAATATTAACTTTTAATTAAATTAAATGCATGTTTTAATTGATTGTCGTTATTGTTTTTAATTTTCCAAATGATTCCAAAATGAAACTAATAAATTGATTCTTATTTTTGACTCCTCCTCCTGTAGACTGTAGACTCCATTTTTTGTCGAGTCATTGAATGAGTGACCCGAATTTTGTCACATTGTCACCCAATTTATATTGTACAGAAAATAAAATAAAACAAAAAACACAATTCTTTTGTACAAAAAGCTTGTTTAGTTCTGTTGTATAAAGTAAAATCAAAATAATGGTTTTGATTGACGTCAATCAAAAATATTATTTTGATTGACTCGTGTACATGAGTCACATTGGAAAAGAAAAAAATAATGGGTTTTGAAACTAAAATATAACTAAATACTTGAGTCAAGGTAAATGGAAAACATTTAAATGATTCTAAATGAAAACGGTTACCTGTCACAACGTTTTTACTCTCTTAAGGGAAATTAAAAGTAAAAATTTACTGAGCGCATTTTATGAATATTTCAACTTTAAGCTAGTACAGCTTACCATTTTCTCACAATTCTCACAATTTTAAGTTAAAATTTTGAAGTCATAAATTTATATTGTTGACTTCAACGCGAATAAAAAATTTCAGTGGTAGCGCAATTTTGGCAATTTGGCAAAGTAAAAATTTTAGATGGCGTTGGCTTGTAGGTGCGAGTAAAAAAATTCAGTCTGTTTGAATTAAACAAAAAAATTTTAAACAAAACTCACCTCATTTGTATTGCCTTCTAGATTTTCATTTTTAAGACTTACATGAATCAATAAATTGTGGGTAAATTTTTAATTGAGATTTGAAGTATTTGAACGTATTGTCATGGTAACTTCGATTAAAAATTCACCCTAACGTTAACTGGTCTATGAAATTTAATTTTCTCTGCTTTTCAATTATAAAGTTTCACAAGTTTCAGTTTGATTTCAACTCCATCTATTAGTCTACTCTGAAAAATATTTATAATATGTTAAATTATTTCAAATTAATTATTTTAAATTGTTAAAAAATGTTGACTCTTCAAACAATAAATGTGTTTGGTCAATACATAAATTTTGGCCATAAATTGGGCATGATCCCCTACTTTTTCTCACTGAAAGACAGACGAGTTCATTTTAATGATTCTGGGCGATATCGCTACCAATTTTGGGTGTCATTGGCGGCCATTTTGGGCTACAAAATATTTTTGTTGGTGCGCTCCGTCCAGACTTGGCAGAGGGAGGATGTGGCCGCCAGTGAGAAATTTCGATCTAGTTATCTCACCGTCATATACTGTATCGTTAGTTTCAACCACGTGATCACCATTCAAAACTATGGACACCAACACATGGCCATCAATTCCGTTCTTGAAACGACCAACGCTCTGACTAGTAAAAGCCGCAATTTTATTTGATTATTTTCCCTTTTTGGCGGGGATGAATAATTTTTAAATAATTGCAGAAAAATTTCAATCCAAAAATGACAAACCAGAGAAAGATCATGTGGCCGGATTCTTCCGCCTTGTTTTTTTCGGCTGCATGTTTGGAGCACTAGCCAGAGCTGGCGGGGTTTTTCGAAAACCTGAATCCCGAGAACTTTTCACGTCGCTTTGGAGTGACCCAAAAAATCTGAATATTTTCGTGAAGCTCGCCCTTTTCTTGGGTCATTTCTACATCACAGGGGTCACTTTCTACTTCTTTCCATTTCATGGATTCCCAACGTTCTGCTACGTCTGCGCCATCTTGCCGATTCTTCGGCGTACAATGTACTGTTTAATTGGCTATTTTTGATCAAGAATTTAAATTTAAATTAACTTTGAAATAATTTGCAGCATCAAAAATCAAAATGGCGGACAAGGAGAGAACATAAGTTGGTCACCAGTGACATTGTACAAATGTTACAACGAACTGAGCGTCCTCCAAAAGAATTTCATGGCCGTTTTTGGAATGTGGCCAATGGGCTTTGAGATCACAATTTGCGTCTACGGAACCGTCAATTTATTTTTGGCGGTTTTGTTCATCAGCCCACGGTTCCTCATTGTGGGGGTGACCATGACGTTTTTTCTGTTCAAATGGTTCACTGGCTACGCTCAAGTCCATGCCGAGTCAGCCAAAGCGATCGAGTCGTGGAAGTGGCGGGTTTATCCCTTGTGGTTTCGCAAATTTCAAAAGTCGGCGCGCCCAATTCAAGTCAACATTGGGAATTTTTTCTACGTGGACAATCGACTCGTCTTGACAATCTTGGGGATTATCACCACCAACACGACCAATCTTGTGTTGAGTTATAGGGAAGCATAAATTAATTTAAGATGAAAATATTCTTTGAATAAATACAAAACATTTGTAATTATATTTAATTTATTTGTCAATAAAATATTTTGAAAAAAAAAATTAAACTCAAATACAACTGTGTCACGTAGGCGAGTCTATTCATTTATTAGAAAATTTTGTCATTTCATTTTCCACACTCCTCCTCTTTATTTTTCTCCTTTTCTTTCCATGTGACTTTAATGTAGCACCCCATCAGAGCAAAAGACAGGATGAGCATGGCAATACTTAAAAAATTAACATAGCACAAAATAGCGGGACTTTCCTCTATAAATTTACCGACTAGAATTGGCCACCCGCATGACACTAAACCACCACAAACGGTGATAATGGCGGCCATTGTGTCAGTGACCAACAAATACTTTTGAATGACAGCAAAAGCGCATCCATAAACAGTTGACATACCACACCCTATGGCTACACTCCCAACCCACACCAATGTCGAATTCCGCGCCAAGAGTAAAATCAAGTTCCCGCTAATCAAAAACATAAAATTAGCACACAAAATAATTTCAGCTGACAACTTGACGACAATGTAAATACAAATTAGTCGGCAAATACAAAAAGCTAATGTCAAACCAAACAAAATTTGAGCGCCATCTGCTTTTGAGAAACCCAAATTAGAATAGAAAGTAAACATTGGGAGAAATTGAGTCGTCGTGAATTCAATTCCTTCGTAGGCTGCAATGGCAGTGCAAGTTAGCGCCACTAAAATAATTGTGCCGGATCGACTCATTTTGGGCTTTTCATTTTCGATTTTAGCGCCATTTTGTTCTTCGCTTGTGGGAAGACCAGGGCATTCTGTGGGAGGGGAGGCGCGGGAATTTAATTTTAAAAATAAAATAATTTGGATTACAGCCGACAAGCCTAGCAAGCCACCCACGATAGTGAAAGGCGTGACCAATTTGAATTCTGGGGCTTGGAGTTGTACCACATGCGACGTTTCCGGCTCTTCATTTTCTGTGAGGAAAGGGCCGACAAGGAGAGGACTAAAGACTGCGCCGATAGAGTAAGCGAACCTCTGGCCAAAAATAAAGGGCGGGGAACGCTCGCGCCAAATATCGATCACCCAAGCTTGCGCAGCATCAAATCCCCCTCCACCAAATCCCAAAATGGAGGTAAGCGCAAAAAATTGAAATAAATTGTCACTGTGTGGGGTCAAAATGACTGAAGTGGACATCAAGAGGAAGAGGCAAATGACGGTGAGTTGTCTATCAACAAATTTGTAAATGAACCCACCTGAAATTTAAATTGTGCATGAGCGGGAGAATTCAAATTTTTATTTATAAAGTCAAGTAAAAACTTACAAATTAAAGCCCCCACTAAATAGGATGCAGTCAAAATAGTAAAAACAAGGGAAATTTCTTGAACGTCCGTCTCAAATTTATTTTTAAAGTCAATGGCACATGGAGCCAAAATAGTTAGAGCACTTCCCTACAATTAACAGATAACATTTAAACGATTCAAAAATTCCAATTAAAATAATTATAATTGACTTACAAATGCAAATGTACAAAAGTAGATGGAACCAGTCAAAACAAGTTTTTGTGTTTTGGGTAAAGTCGTGAGGTCACGTGACTTGTTTTCTTTGTCTTGAGCCATTGTAAATTGTAACCTGACAGGTGACTTACACAACAAAACCCAGTTAAATTTAACCCAGTACAATATGAACAAAAAAATTATTACAGAGTTGAACACCGTTAGAAATATTTCCGTATTTAAATTAGAAATGTCAAGAATTGATTTAAATTTATTTCAAACAGCAGTCGACCACCCAAAAGATGTAAATTTTTGTACAAAATGAATTGCAATTTGGCCTTGTCTTTACCTTGATCATTTAAGTGGTGTAGTCCATGCAAATATTATTTAATTTTTGACATACCAAGCCAGTTAATCCCCACCATTGGACACTCCCCAACTTTCATGTGATCCCATCTCTTGACCGATCCGTTTCCAGCAGGTTCAATCATGGGCTCAATGTTTGTCAAGGTAGCTCCTTCGACAGTTTGTCAGTCTCAAGTAATTTGCAACCATAATCGCTCCAAAAGGGTCTCTATGGCATTCAAGAAATATTTTTGATCACAGGATTGACATCATTCATGACAGGGGTCATGTTGAAACTACGTAGATGATACATCCAACTCACGACAAGGCTCGTCTTGGGTTTTTACGAGCGCTGAGAGGTCAAGATGTAGTGATCTCTTATGTCATTCTTCTCTTCGGGATGATTTTGACAGGTTTCATTGCATTAGCTGAGCGTGCCATTCGTGTTTGTCATGAAAATTAATTGCTTCAATTATGAAAACAATTAGCCGCAATGAAATAGTTTGGATTTTGTTGTTGGTCACGTGATCAAAAATTGACGAATTGAGGAAAACACCGAGGATTTGATGGATACGACCGCAATTAAAACCACGCGGAAATCGAACTGGAAAAAATTGCTCAATCGATCTCCAGCCCACAAATGAAAACTTTTCCCGTTTACACAATTTCATCGCACCTGCCATTCCTTCCACCACGAACCGCACTATGATTTTCCACTCCTATAAAAAGCCAGGGCTAAAATATTTTGAGCAATTTAAATCTAATTGATTTAATTCTCTTTCCTGTTTAAATAATTTTCCTTTTGTCATTAAATATCATTTAAAATGCTGAAAAATATTCCCGTGTCACTGACAACTTTCCTCTTCTTCGTCTCCACTGGGCGGTCCATTCCCATAGATTCGTTAGAGGCTAAAATAAATGTCGCCAATTTCTCAATGGTCGATGACCCCGAATTTCGAGTGGCGGCCTCTCATCTCAAAGTTGACCTGGAATATGAAAAATGTAAGAAGAACAGAAATTAATTCAAAATTTATTAGCCATAAAGTCTAATTGAATTGAATGCTCTCATGCAGCAAAACTGATGAGTGGGAGGAGGGACAATATTGACGAGAGAGGGCCCTACTTTGAGGGGGACATGGTCCTTTCTAATGACCAATTGACAAAACAAGGACTCTCTAACACAGTCTTCAGGTGGCCTCAAGGGATCATTCCTTATGCCATTGACACCTCCTTCAGTAAGACTCCTATTTTCATGTTAATTAAATTAATTCTAAACTTGACGCCATTTTAAATTAAAGCATCAACTGAGGTGCCGGTGATAATGCAGGCGATTGTCATGATTCAGAATGCCACGTGCATTCGATTCATCCCTCGCGCCAATAATTACGTCGTCAACTACGTCTACATTCGACGTGGTGCCGCCAATTCTGGTTGTTTCTCGGACGTCGGCATGAACTCGGGGACGTTCAACAATGTCAACATTCAGCCAGGAAATCCTGGTTGTGTCTTTGTGGGCATCATCGCTCACGAATTAATTGTACGTCCTTCATTTCTATTCAAATCACAATTATTCATATTTCAATTAGTAATCAATTTATTACAAATTCAATTTGAAATTAAATTTAGCACGCCATTGGCGTCTACCACGAGCAAAGTCGGACGGACCGTGACAGCTACGTCACCATCAACTGGTCCAACATTCAAAGTGGTGAGCACAAGGCAGAAATTTAAAAATAGAAATGAGAAACTATTTAGGTAAATGAAAAATATTTTGTTTTTGTAGGACAATCAACGAATTTTAATAAATGGAATGCGACGTTTGTGAATTCATTTGGGGTGCCTTATGACTACGGATCCATCATGCACTACTCTGCTTGTACAGTCATTTAAATTCATTGAAATTAATTACGTAATTGGTATAACTGATAAAATGATTTGATTGGTAGATGCTTTTGCAATTAATACGAACGTGCCGACGATAACTCCAACGCAGAGTGTGGACATCAAAACTTTGGGCCAACGCAATGGACTTTCACCAGCTGATGTCCAAATAATCAACACCATGTACTCCGGCTATTGCTAAATATTTTGCTAAAATCTCATCTTTTCTGCAATCTTTGGTTCTATTTTATGTTTTATTTTTTAAAAAAACTTAAACTCTATAGAATAAAATAATTTTTTGGCAATTCATTTATTCACGCATAATAATAGCTATAAATATTTTAATTTTTGAGCTGCAAAAAACTAAAATAAGACACATATGTGTCTTGTTGTCCCATTTTAGTTTTCTGGTTCTGGTTTTCTGCCATTTTTGCCAGCCAGCGGCAAATTTTTATTCCTGCCGGCAGAAAAAAATCTTTGCCTACTTGGAAATGTTTAAATATTTTTTTTGAATTTTGTGGAATTGCATTGGAAAAATGATGACGTCATCAGCCTTTATAAATGCAAAATGGTTTAAATAAGTAACCTTTAATTTTTACACTTGTGGCATAATTTACATTAACTTTTTGTCATTTTAATTTTATTTTGCATTTCGTCTTGAATGGCACTATTCAACACGTGCGTCATCATTTCCAAAATTTTGATTGTGCTTGTGACGTCATCATCTCTTGGAATTTTAATTACAATTATTTTTCACTATAAAACCCCACTAAAATTGTACAAATCTCATCACAACCTCAATTAACTTAAATTAAGTTAAACAAATTGTCTCTCTCTGAAGATTTTCAAAAACTTTTCCATTAAAAATGGTTCCCAATTTAATAATTTTGATCCTTGGTCTCACTGCCTTCTACTTGACCCCAACGGCCGCCCAATTCAGTCAACGGGCAACCCTCTTCTCGGACAAGAAGAGCACGGGCACTTCCGTCAATTTAATTCAAACGTACAGCCCCAACTTGACCTCTTACAATTTTGACAATCAAGCACAGTCTGCTTGTGTCACTGGAATGTAAGTAAAATATAAATTGAAATTAAACATTTAATTATTTTTAAAATGTAAAAATTAGGTGGCTCTTTTACAATGACCAAACTTTCAACTCCGCCAACGCCCCCATGGAATTTATTTTCGGATCCTCCAATTTCTGTACAAATTTTCGAAACTTGGCGGGTAAAGTCTCTTCAGCTCGATTTGCCGGGTCACCCTCCGACTACCGAATCGACACGTTGACTCTTTTCAATGGCACTTATTTTCAAGGTGTGGAACAGTACACGGAGAGTGACCTGCCAAATCTTCATTTGGGTGAGGTCAGCTCGCTCATTTTGACTGGGACAAGTCCATGGACTTTGTACGACCAAGAAAATTATCAAGGGGCGGCAATCTGTGTTCAATTGCCAAATTCAAAAAATTTTACTCCCGCTCTCATCTCTGCCAGTGTTTCCATTGGTGTGTCACGAGGGGAGGTGAGGTCAGTTCGGAAGGGTTGCTTTGGGCGCATTATTTTGGCTGACAAATTAGCCAAGGGCCTCGTAAATCTCAGTAAATGAACAATTTAAATGGTAATGATGCCAAAATATTACAAAATTATATGATTTTCATTTAAATATTTAAAATGACAATTAAAATGTAGATGAATTACTTTGAAAATATTTTATTTATCAAAAATACCTCTCGTTAATTACATATTTAGTGTACTTCAGTTTATTAAAATATTTAATTGATTTCATTTTATTTATGAATTAAAATTTCATTGAAAAGTCACTAAAAAGTTTACCACACGTGACATTTATTGACCACATTCATTGGACTACCAATCGGACAATTAAAATCTTTGGCAAAATCCCAAGAATTTGACATGGGCCCCCTCACCCGAAATTCCATGGGGGCATGCTCATCACTTGTAATTCTCGATTTGAGAGTTTCCAATCTCATCTTCCCACACCACGTGGTGGCAGCACTAATCCAAAATAATTGTCGCGGAGTATAGTCTAATCCACCAAGTCCCATTTCTTCTCCATTCCTCTCTATCCAATTTAAATAACTTTTATAGGCTAATTTAAGTCCTCCATTGTCCGCAATATTTTCCCCTTGTGTATTAATTCCATTTAAAGTCATGTTTAATTGTTTTACACTGTAATTGCCATACTGATTAATTATACATTCCGCTTTTTCCAGGTAAGCCTGCGCCGTCTTTTCTTCCCACCAATCCTTGACATTTCCATCCCCGTCAACTTGCCTCCCCTGGTCATCAAATCCGTGAATTATTTCGTGACCGATGACCCAAGCTATCCCTCCAAAATTCATGTACATGGGTCGCCCTCTAGTGAAGAATGAGCCTTGGAGTATTCCAGCGGGAAATTCAATTGAATTTTCTTGTGGATTGTAAAATGCATTTACTACTGCCGGTTCGGCATGCGCTGTCCAGTCTAATTTGTCCACTGGCTCCCTCAATTTGCCGTAGACCAAGTCAGTGGAGAATTTTAATAAATTTAAAATATTTTGTAAATAATTTGAAGGGCTCAAATCCAAGTTTTTGTAGTAATTGTCCAATTTTGAATCATTCAAAAGTTCCCGGGGGTAACCAATGTGGGCTGTCATTGCCAATGCTTTTTTACGCGCATTCTCTTTTGTGATGGAGTCCATCCACTGAATTTTGTTTAAAGTTTGGAGAAATTCCGAACGAATGGCTGTCACCATTTCGTTGACTTGGGTGAGAGATTCAATTTGAAAATGCCGCCGTACGTACATTGACCCCACAGCTTCTGGTATGTAGTCACTAACGATATCAATACATGTCCGCCATCTTGGCTTCTCTGTCTCTTGACCAGTCAAAACTGCAAGATATTCTTGTTGCAAATTGCGGGCGGGTTGATTCAAAAATTGGACAACACTTTTTAGAGTGCGCCATATTTGGTAATTAGCCACAATTCTGGTGTCCGTTTGCCCAATAAATATTTCAAATTTTTCAAGGTAAGATGGCACTGTGACGATGACTCTTTCGGTGAGGTCAACTGGTGAGACTTTTGGAGGTAATAAATTATTGATGTAAGTTAGCCACGGAATTGAAGGGAACTTTGACCCCAATTCTTGAATTGTCATTGGATGGTACAATTTTGACATGTCACGAAGTTCTTCTTTTGGTAGTGTAAAATTGGCGAGGTTTTTTTCAAATTCTAAAATGGCGCTCATTTCTTTTTCAGCTCGAATCATGTCTGCCCCAAAAAGAATGGCAAGATTAATTTGAAATTTTGCATACGCTTGAACTTCCCTTGCGTCACCACTTCCTGTCAAATATTCTCGGTCGAGACCTAAATGAGCTTGATTGAGAATAATGGAGCGCATGGTAGAATTTTGGTCGTCAGTTCCAACATAAAACTCAATAAAGTAATTGGTTGAAAATCCAAATTGTCCAGAAAGTCGGACCAGATCGGTCCAATTAAATTTGGTCGCATCCCAAGTGTCCCCTTGGACTACTGGCCATTGTCCTAATTGTTCCAAAAATTTTTTGATGGGCTCAAGTCCTTGAATTTCTAAGAAAGTTTTGTTGAGACAAGATTTATACAAATTTTTGACTAAAATGAAGGGCCGGGGCTCACTCCCTGATTCTGATGGGGCGGCGTCTTCCACGAGTAATTTTAATTGGTCGTTGAGGAGATGATCAACAATTGAGAATCCGCTTACTTGTGACTCGTCGTCGGGAATGCGCGTACATTTTATAAAGCCGCCGCATGCAAACTGATAAAAATCATCGCACGGGTTCACAGTCAAATCCATCGACTTTATCAAGCTCGCCGCAGCCATGACACAATCCCGGGTCAAACAAATGTCAGGTCGGTGGTGACCTTTTATCAAAAGACAGGTAAGAAGAACGATGCAAATGATGAATAAAAATAAGAAGAGAAGAAAGAGACGCCGTTCTAATTTTGATTTTTGCGCCCACCATGATGGATTTCTTATAGAAATAATTCCCACAGATCGCAATAAATCTGCTTGACTTTCTACCATTCCCGGCACAATCATTTTTGATGTCAAAATAATTTACCGTATATTTTCTAATGATAACCCCCACATGATTTAGCCCATTATCAAGAGGAAGGGCTGAAAACTATTTGTGTAGTGGAGAAATTTGAGGAAAATTGGAGACAGTGGTCATTTTGGGAAGAAAGAGATTAACAATTAAGGTAATGGGTTTAGATGGGATGGCGTGCCTCTTTGTGAAAAGTGTACTTAATGGAAATGGCCAGATGACATTGTGTGTGAATAAAATTTAACATTTTCTATTGGGAAAAAGTTTCTTTGTGTGAATCAACTGAACACACTTTTCTACAAATGTCAATCACTCTTGTAATAAAAGTTTTATTGATCCGAAAAAAAATTTGGGACTAGAATAAATTATTTTGCTCTGGCCTTCAATTTATGGATGTCACTAAATACCTAAAAATGGAAATTTTACTAGGGGGAGTCCAATATTTTGTTACCGGTAGAGGGCGACAACAACTTTGGGACGATATGAGGATGCGCAATTTTGATGTTAACAGAATCTTATCGTCTTTCTCCGTCTGGGACTTTAAAAAAGGGGAAAAAATAATGGCGAATGCCTGGAGAGGAGGAACATTTGAAAATTCCCTCCTCATCGGCTTGGGAATTTCTTCGAGTTTATTTATGCACCATTAAATTTTATTCAGAGTTAATAAGTTGACATTTCTTTTTAAAAAATTGTCCTTTTAATGGAGGTATGTTAGACTGATTTTTATAAAAAAAATGAAAATTTCTTGTTGTTTCAGTATTTTTTATTTATGGTTTAAATTGTGGTGTACAATTAAATACACAGTTGGACGTTTCCATCATAAGAAAAAACTTCTGAAAATGTACATTGTCCTGAAATTTTCCTACTGTATAAAAGTAAATATTTTTCTAAGGTAATGCATAAAAATGAAAAAAATAACAATTACATAAAATATTTCATTCAAAACGACTAAAATTGGTAAAAGGGGAAGTAACTGGTCACAAGTGTAAAAATTAAACATAAATTACGTGAACATGTTAAGTATCTCTCAAGTCTATCAAACACTGTCTAAATTAATCAAAGTAATGATGGAGGAGAATGTGTGGGAGATGATGAAATTTTGTCAAGTGGATGGCCAGCTTCTTCTCATCTTTGGTTTCATGTCCACAATTTTCAACTTTACATCTCAACCAACCACCCACCGTTTCTTTCCCTTTTTTTGGCGATGATCATTCAATTGAATAATTTCACACAATAAAATTATTGTGAATTTTTTTCCACGTCCCAATTTCCAGCTTTTTCCAACTCATAGTCACCCAACTCTGTTGAATCATTTAGACTAAAAGTTAAATAATTTTTGTATGATTCTCGTCTTCGTTTCTTATTTCGTGTTCTGGTGATGGTCATAAAATTCTAATTTGAAATTTCGTTATGTGTGCAATAGCCAATCCACAAAGCCACAACTCCGAGACCATCGGAATGCAAATTCAAAACGCCACATTCTACGGCCCAGTCACAGCCAATGTGGGTCAAGGTCAAGGGTCAAGTACCTCAACTAATACAAATGACCACAATTCAACTTCAAAATATCTACCCATTGACTTACCCCCATTGAATTTCACTGGCCGCTCAGAAATTCCTGAAAAAAATTCACAACTTAATGCAATCAGTGGAAAATTTGAATGAGCCATCGCATCCAGTGGTCGTCATTCATGGCCTTGGAGGCATAGGGAAATCCACCACTGTCAAAAAGTATGCCCACAAGTACAAGGATTATTATCAAAACAATTTTTTTCTAGATCAATGCTGAGACAGCCAGTAGTATACTCAGTAGCTTCATCTCTTTGGCGCAATATTTGAAAAACAATGGCTTCAACAGTGAGCTCAATTTTGATTTTACAAAAGAGTTGAGTCCTGATCAACAAAAAAATTTAGTGACACAAAATCACTGTACGATATTTACAGTCACAGAAGAAACTATATATTCTATTTATATTATTGATTTTTAAAAATACATTTCCACCACCACTACATGACGGGCCGGCATTGACGGCATGTAATTGTGTTGAAAAACGACTGAGAAAAACAACAACATGAAACTTTTGAAAACTTAACTACGAATAATTTTTTCCAATAATTTTTTACAATAGAAACTATTGGAGACTTTTTATTAAAAATTTGAGGCTCTTGTTCTCAGCGACTATTTGTTATTCAAACTTGAGATACTTAAACATTTTTTTGTGGTAGAGCTATCTAAAAATTAATCATTCAAATATACTTCTGCAAATGCCGTAAAGCGAACATTCCGGAGGAGAAATCTCCCACAACTACTACTTTGTGAGAAGTATGTTTGTATGTGGAGTACGGAGTACTGGCAGACCAAAAAAATATGCAGTTTTTAAACGTTTTATTTTTTGCATATACAATTATTTTAGTGTTGAAGATGATATGACTATGTCATCTTCGTTCATGAAAATATCGATAATTTTAAATGCAATTTTATCCCACAAACGGGTGTAAAAGTAAAGAAATTAATTTAGACCAATCATCATATGACCAATTAAATGCAATGAAATTTGAAAAAAACTTGTAAATGTATTTTGCCCAATTCCTTTCATCAGCCTTGGATGTTGGATTTAAGATTTAAAAGGGCAGATTTAATCAAAGAGACAAGAAAGTAGGTACTTATGTACTTATGAATCTAATTTTTAAGGTTTTCCATTCATGGACAATGGAATTCCTAAGTGAGCCCTTGAGGAGGTTTGAAAATAGATTCCGTGCCAACTTCACGAAATCAGCACGGAAGTTGACTCCTCCCAATTTGGCCCTCAGGCTATGAAACAATTTTCCGTGCTAACTTCACGCTTTCAGCACGGGTCGGACTCCGTGCTAACTTCGCGTCCCCTATCACAAAGTACATCCCCTGAGACGATTGTCTTGCAGAGCCGAGAGCGATGTCTTTAACTCAAAATTTACTGACCTGTCTTACAATCTGAACAAAACTGTATTGCTCGAGTGGAAAATATTACGTAAGACTAGTTTATCGTTAGTTTTCCTTAACCGCAAATTAAATTTTAATTTAAACGGAAACTTATATCTGTTCTAAATTCCACATTTGGTAAGATAACTAACCATATACATCCTTACTATCACTATTATACGCTGTGAGCAATGACTTGAAGGTCTTCCGATTGAATTTATTCAACTTACAGCCATTGTTCTTACCCAATTTACGCCCCTGTTTCTCCAAATTTTCTATAAACTTGTGACCTGTGATTTGGTAAAAATTTTAAATTACTACTCGACACAAACTCGGAGCGAAGAAACATATTTCCGTGGACGATATAATCTGAAAAAATGGGGCCATATTTAGTGATGTTTATTTGGATCAGCCTTACAATTAATTGGGCTTATGCTGGCACAGCCGCCAACGTCAAAGGAGGTGTGGGCGCCGTTGGGGACTTTGTTCCAATAATTTTTCAGTTTGTCGATATCATTCGTTACAAAGAACCAGTCACGGATCATATTAAAATTCACAACGAAATGGGTGGCTCGGAGTCAGTCGACTATCAGTGTGACTTTCTGGATGGAAATAAGAGGACAACTTTGCCCCCGGGTGACTCCGCCGTAATCAATTTGTCTCGGAAGTACGGTGAAAGTTGGACAGCTTGTTGTAAATTCTTTCGAACTACAACAAATCAAATAATTCCTCCAACTGAATATCGAGTAGATAGGTGTAAGATATGCTGTGTAATTTAAAATTAAATTAAAATTATGTGAGAATTCATAGCACAGACTTTAAAACTATATCGTACAACTTACAGTACTGAAATGCAAATGAAATGTCTTGTCAGTTGTCATTGAGCACCAAAATTATTTTTGGACCCTTGTGCTGTGGATTCTCACTTGGTCACTTGTCTTGTTTTCCCTTTTTCCTTCCTCAATAATTCTGCCAGTTATACATGTGAATCAAAGCAAGGCTAATGTAATTTCTTCCCTTGATCCCTCCAGACTTGCATATAGGTAGGCTGGATAAAGGTGGACGTGTCCGCCATGTCTTCATCCGTCCCACTGGAATTGACATGACCGAGCCCCCATGGGAGAGTTGGCCCAGCACCAAGGTTTTCGAAAAGACCCGCAACTTGGCAGCCTGGGGTAGCACGGGTGGCTTTGGGACTTGTTCCAATCCCAAAACGAGCATTGAGCTCCTTCCTAGCCACTCTGGGTAAACTTTATTCCTTTTACTTAAATTTACACATTTTCAATTATAATTGAAGGCATCAGAATCCAAAGGCATTACCTGCATTGGGCCCCGTAGGTATGCGTCATACCTTTGAAGCGGCACGCGCATGTGTATGCCTACGTAAGGGCACAATGCAGATAATTCCTTTTGATCCTGATGCCTTCAATTTACAATGCGTGCTATTTTTTAAGTCGACTTGGGATTGGAAAATAAGATTTTTGCTAATTTCTTTAGGAAAAATTGTTTAAGTGAATGTGTGGTGACGGCAGAAGGGAAACCGGCTTGGTGTTATCTTAGCTCCCTCCACGGTTGGGACTACTGTACCGCCAAAACGTCGTATGATATTCGGAACAATGCGTATAATCGTGTGCTCACAACTCGGGGCATTCCATGTAGCACTGCGTGCATTCTAACGGAGGGAAGATCATACTATTCATGTCAGACGATTCAAAGTTACAATGCTAATGCCAGGGCTTCGCAAAAGATATACGGGTGGGACTACTGTTCTCCCCGGCAAGGAATGGATTACTATGGGAAGGAGTGTACGAAGACGTGTGGTTATTATGGTGAGAATTATAGATGGTGCTATGTTGCAAACTCTTGGGGCTACTGCAGTTAGTTGACTGCCATTGGCGTACTATTTTGTCTGTAATAAATAGTCATAACTTATGATTCGTAAGCATGATTGATGGTAACATGAAAAATTGAAAATTAATATGATTGCAAGTACTTTTAATCCCCCTTAATTGTTACGTGCCATTAAATTAAATTGGTTCATATTTGAATTGCCGTAATATTTACAATACACCACAAGTGATGTCAAGTTTTCTGTTTTAAATCTCAAATCAGCTTTTGGTTTCTATTCACTCACTACTCAGTACCGACTATACTCCGTACTCTTTCGTTTGAGTGAATCCATTGACCATTGGAATTTGAAGTGTAAATATTACATTTAATTTTAAAGTAGATGGTCCAATTTTCTTATCCATGTTTCAAAGGAGAAGAGTTTCAAATCAATTCTATTCCAGTCCTTTGTAATTAAAAAGCAAAAGAAATTTTGCGAACTAATTTTAAACGTATTAACATTTAAGTTTTGTTTTTTTTTCAAATTGAAAGGTTTAGTAATAATAACTAAGCCTTTCAGTTTTAACACAAAAGTGTACATTTGGCATTCTTGACTTTTGCTATTTGAGTTTGAGGGCGTACACGAAACAAAATTTGTTCACCACCAGCCAGTAGCCTTCATGCATGACTCATGCAACCTGAACATTTTTGTGTAGAAAAAATAAATAAAATTCAAAGACAGCAAATAGATTTTCGTCTCCCGTAGTCTTCTTCATTGTTCATTCTGTCTTGATTTTTTTTCTTTTTAACAATCTACAAGCGAAAACTACGTACATCATTTAAAAATGAAACAAAGTCACAGCGACTATTGACTAGTTTAAAATTTTAAACCCTACCGCCAGTTCATTAATTCATTATTTAATAACAATTATTTATATAGTAATTAAATGATGAGTGCGTTCATTCAATTGTTAAGGTCCTCAATACTTTTTATTGGTCTCCTGACTCTCCTCTCACTCCACATGACCTCCCTTGTCAGTCAAGTCAAAGTCAAAGTGAAAATGAGTCCAAGTTACCATGAAAAAGAGAAGCCATTGGTAAATTTTCCACTATCAAAATATTTGGAGGAACTTTCTTCTCAAATTGACCACCAGGGTTGCTCCCCTTTTACCTACACAAATTGTGACAACTCCCAGTCCAACCTGACCTTCATTTTTGAGAGGATGCCAACAATCGTGGCAAGCGTGGCACAAGACTGGATCACAAATTCCCCAACCGGACACCCCCAGATTTGGTTGAATAAAACGGGCTTGAATTGGGCCAAACAAATTCACTGCTACATTGACCTCATCGTAAATCCCTCACATCCCCTCAACCTATCACTACTACCATGGTACTTTCTGAATGACTATAGGAGGCCAAATGAGGGACGTGGTATTAGGTCTCACTTCAAAATTGTGATCACTCCACAATTCAAAATTCCGTCAGCAAATTCAATTCATAAAATTTTGAACCAGCGCCCAACATCTTCCATCCATTACCACAAATATGATCCAGTTTTTTATTTTGTAACTTCAATGGCCTCAATGGGGACCCAAAAGTCGGAAAACTGCAATGAGGAGACTTTGATCCCCGAATCGAGACTAAGATTGAAATATGCTGACCCCACCCCCTTGACCTTTTTGTTGACTGTCTATTTTTATTCAATCAAATGGGTCAAAGCTGTATTTACAGCTTTGACCCATGAGACATGGAAGGGTCTCATGCGTATTGCTGACCTTTCATTTGTCCCTTGTGGCCCTGGGTTTAGCTTTGGACACAAAATTCCGAGTCAGGATTGCTACCAAAATATGCTGAAATTTTTTCACAAGACTCTAGACGGTGGTAGAAATGTTCCATGGGTTGTCATGGCGACAAACGCGTACTTTGTGTTCTTTGAACCAATTTATGAAAATCTAAAGTCCACAGGCTCATTCGCACAAAGTGAATTTGGGAGGCGGAGTAGACGAGAGGGGTTAAAAAAAATTGGAGTTGGCAATTCTGACCACAAATTTCATTTTAAGAGGTCTCAACGGGACCATCCTAAAATTGGACGCCAAGTTTATTTTACAAGGCATCGACTTGGTTTATATTTCTGTTGAAAATGAAACAGCCATGGATCTTTCAAACTATTTGTTCAATAGGTTGACATTTATGGGAGAACCACGGGCCATTGATGTCCACAATAGCAACATGGATGGCTCCCATAAAATGATTCCCATTGGTCGGTCCACGTCCTTCAAATTTATTACAGCTGACGGGGTCGCTGTCCTGGACTCCACATTTGGGTCATACACGCGACCTTTCCAAGGCTCTTTGTGGTTTTGTCTCCTCCTTTCCCCCCTCCTCCTCAACTTCTTCCTTTTCTTCGTCACCCTCCATCTCATCCACCTTGAAAATCAAAGTCAAGATCAAGGTCACTCTCAAGAGATGAAAATCAAGTGGAAAGTGGGTCTCAATCTGTCCACCATTTGTCTGAAATTTTCCTCCATTTTAGTGGAGCAGTGTGACAAGGAGACTCTTGGAGTTTCCATAGTGACGATGACGGAGACAGAGAGGCGGGGGGAGGGGGAATTTGGATTTGACATGGAGGAGAGTGTGTCCTACAATATTGGCCCTGTGGCTCCCTATGGCCCTTATCTTGACGAATGGCTATAAAGAGATCGCCAAGTCCTCCTACACCCTCGCCCATCCCTTCACCACGAATTGGACCAAGTTGGGTCAATTTGATTTGAGTGATGGTCTCCACCATATTTATGTGGCTGATCTGCATAATCAAACGGGAATATTTCGCTGGAGATCAGTTCAGCATTGGGCGCAAATGCGGTAAGAATTTGACTTTGGAGTCAAGGGTCAACCGGGTCACTTGCAAAATGTGCTCAATTGCTCATGGTCAAAATTTCCTCGAAGAATTATGGAAACCCCAAGAAAATTCAAAAGTTTAATGTTCTGCCGAGAAAGTGAACTAGGCTCTGCACATCCTCCAATTTTCGAACTAGTGCCTGGTGCAGAGCCTTGAAAAGTAGGATTCCTTGAAGAAATATTAATTATGAGCACACTTAACATTATGAGGTAACCTCGTTGACCCTTGATATAACAAAATATGTACAAAAGATTTTTTGTGATTACATGCAAATTTAGCAGTAATTGTGACGACCAGTGCCCCACGGGGTTAATCGAAAACTTGGAGGATTTCTCTACCATTAAATGTCAGAAAAATTTGGCTTGTAAGAATTATATTAAACTCAACACGATGCTAAGGAACGTGACCGTAACCAACTGCTCACAACTGGACGACATGGTGAGGATGCAGAGGGAAGGGGATGGCGTGAAACTGAGAGAAAATTTAGGTCAACCAAAGTCACTGTTGATTGTATCGACGGATGAGTTTGAATTTTTTTGGTACAAATTCAAAGTTTTGATGCGAAAAGAACCCGTCTCAAATTTCATCACAATCGAGACACGCTCGATGACTACGGAGTGGATGACCTCTACTTTTATCTTAACAACTTTCCTCAACTCAAAATGGATAGTCAAAATGACCTCAATCTGGTCCATAAAAATATAAGAATCATGACCACCTTTGGTTTATATGGACTGTGGGAAAAATGGGACAACATTTATTTCCCACCACAGCCACCACCACAACCAAATGGGAACGAGTCGGAATCGGAACCATCTGAAAATACCGACTTGGACATTCAAATTCAAAATGAAAATTTTGTGGACTAGATGGAGGATGTTAGATCTCTCGGGTTTTCCAGTTCAGACATCTTTTTGATTTTTAGAGGGTTTCTCGTTCTCCTCTCCGTTGATTTTGGAATATTAATAATTATGAGATTGCTGGTGTCTTCAAGTACAGGACAATCTATTTTCAATTGAAATGTTGGTTTCTGTTCATGCGCAACAAGTTGACATTTGTCTTTAGTAGGGCCAAAACCAGAATTCGGTGCATGAGGATTCGATCAATTTTAAGGACCCGCGGGCCGCACCACCACCCACTTCACCTCTTCTTTTTTTGTAGAGGAGGAACGAGTCCTGAATTATGCAACATATTCTTGTCGGGTCATGACTTGACCTGGCTGAGCTTTGCAAAATGAAATAATAATAATTTGATTTTTGATGCAAACTCTAGCAGGGGTTAATTTTGCCAACCGACCCAACTGAATATTTAAAATTTAATTGATTCAAAAAATAAATCAACTTTTTGGATTCCGAGTTGAGGACAAACTTCTCCCCACGTTCATGCTCTATTATGACTATGACCCTAAATTTGACCCAGCTGTAAAAGGAGTCAGCGTTGAGATTGAGATGTCAAAATTTACAAAAGATTCAATTCTATGAAAAGTGGGGAAGGTCATTGAGAATGAAGGTACAAAATTTAATTAAAATTCTGACAAGTCACATTTGGAATTTTACATTTTACATTTTTGACCTTTCACCTTTGACATTTTATCTAGATCCTTGGATGGTTCTGCTGCATGGTGAGTTTTTTCATTTTTTTTACATAAAAAATTGTGTCATGTGGTCACGTTTAATTAAAAAAAATTTCATCAGGTGACGCCTGGAGTAATAACATGATGTTCCGTTATGACGAGGCAACGGGGAGGCCAGTTCAGGTCAAGCAAGGTCACAGGTCAAAACTGCGCTTAGGGCAGTCTCTGAGCTTTCAGAAAATCTCAAAGTTTTGCACTGCCTTGCAGAAGCTCATAGACTTTCTCTCGATTTTCTAAATTGATTTTGATTTCTTGTATTTTGAAAGAAATTTAAAAAGTCTAAAATTCCCGCCAATTTTTGAACAGGTGATTCTCCTCGACTTACAAGTGTCTCGAGTAGGGGACCCCACGTCAGACATAGTGTACGCCCTCTACTGTGGGACGACACGTGAGTTTCGGGTCCGGCATGAATTTTCCTGCACAAAATAATTGTCATATTTTGCAAAAATAGTACCTGTGTGTCCTGCAGGATGCGATATGGTTTTTCCTGCAGAAAGTATTTGGCAGACAATGTGAGCGAGTCCTGCAGGATCTTGCATAGGTTTTCCTGCACACGATGACTCTGGGTAAAATTCCTGCAGGAAACTTTCGTACGGGTCAATACGCCCAACTTGGATTTATTGTCACTGCCTACCGCCGTGCTGTCAGCTCCGATATTCACCAATTCTGAATAAAAACTTCAACGTTTCTCAAGTATTTTGTGTCCATTAAAGGGCGGCAGGAGGACGACTTGAATGAGTGGATGTTGTATGGAAAGAATAAAATGGAGGGTGTGCGACTGGACAAGTTAAGGTCACTTGATAATTTCCTGGTGAGGTCGACCATCTTTTTAGTATTGGGCGGGTGGAGTCTCTCTGCCTTCATTTTATCATTTTCCTCATGCAAATATTTTTATTTCGTTTTATTTCTTAGGAACATTTTTTACTCGTGCTCCGCAATATCCACAAATTCACAAAATGACCCTCATGACAGGGTAAGTAGCTGTACGCAAATCCTTGTATTTGTTCTTCATCCTCCTCTTTTACTATTTAGTGACATGATTAGGCTAAATGCGTATTAAATTATTAGCGAGTGTAGCAACAACTGCATGCTTACGAAAGAAGTGCAAAACGACGTAGAAACATGGCGCAGTATCTGCAAAATAGCCGAAAACCGACAAAACTGTGCTATTTCTATTCTTGTTATTGTCAGGTAGAACTGGTTTTTGTCGGATTTTGGCTATTTTGCACCTGGTCAACAAAGGAGATTCAAAAATGACGTAAGACGCAAGAATCATATTTTGACCTTTGATAGATAAATTGACTGAATAATATTTATGCACATATGTCCAATATTGGACACCTTCGTCACTCATACCTCTGCGGTTTTGGTCACGTAGGCCCGCTGGCAATATTCTTCCTTACAATCCTGACGTAGACTCTATAGTTGTTGAAAATAAATAATCGGACAATTCAAATTTAATTATCAGATGAACAATTAATTTGAAATTACGACTTGAGTGGATTTTCCCATCCAATAGACATTAAAATAAAACATTCAACAACAAATTTATGCTCCATGTCAGCATCGTTAAGCTTAAAAAATTAAGCTGGGCACTGGGATATTTGGCCAACTGGGAAAAGCAGTAAATTTAATGTTGCAAATAATTTATAGCCATCAGTTGGAATAATTTGCCACCTTGCGCTGCCATGTAAAATGTAAATGACGAATATTCTAGTTAATTCTGCCATTTAGTTTTTCCCCAATAAAATTGTCCAAAACTTAAAGTGGGAAATTTGCGGAGGCCGGAGGCACTCAAAAAATAAATTAATACAATCAACTGATATTAATTGGTTAAATTGTTGAGCCTTGACATTGATGAATGAGTGTAAAAATTTTAAGTTTATTTTTATGCTACAATAAATCACAACAAAATACTTTTCCTATAAATTCCACGCCATTTTCAACTTTCAAACTCACATTTAATTTACAGACCCAAGAGGCCCACAAATACAAAATACAAAATCTCTAAAATAAATTATAATTTATTTCAAAAATTTAAAATGGTGCGCCAATTAATTGCCCTTGTCGTGTGTATCTCACTGATCCAGATTTACGCCTACGCTCAAAATTCACCATCCCCAGAAGTTTTCTGTCTCGATAAATTCCAAGATTTATCCAAAGGTCAATGGGATCACGATTCACCCTACCAGACGCTCCACTACGCCAAAACGTCTCAAGACTTTCCTGACGATTTAAAAGGGAAATTGAGCGGGAAAGATTTTTTTTATTTTGACGGGAGTGACCAGAAGACATTTTGGTTTAATTCTGTCGAAAATTGGGACGATGGGACGCCCACTCCAGTCTACATGTATATCAAGTACTACGCCCATATTGGGTCAGAGGGAGGTCAAGAGGGACTTCATGTTTTCCCAAGTTGGCAGCCAGGAGCCCCTACTAATCTGTATGACTTGGCTCCAACCACAAATTTTGAATTTAGGGAAGACTTAATTGAATTGGATGTCCCTGGTGCCAGTTCAGTAAGTTTTTTTTCGTGAATAATTTTTAGCTGAAAATTTAAATTGGAAATTAATTGTGATTTGAAAAACTCCAGTTTCTCATCTACTTGACTCACTTCCAACCCAAGGACTACTTTGTAATGGATACAGTCATTCTGTCGAAAGGTCATGTCATCAGCTCAGTAAATGACATATTGAATTTGTGTCAAGAGCCCACGGAGAGTTTGTGTCAAGGAGATGAATTTTATGCAGATCCAGACTCATGCAATAAATTCCATCAGTGTCAATACAATGAGGATGGCAGTGTCCTCGATGACTCCATCTTTACATGTCCAGCCACAACCGTTTGGTGTCAAAGTGGGCGACAGTGTGATTATCCAACTAATTGCCCATGCTCAAATTAATTTAATAAACAATTCTGCCATTTTGTCTTTTCACAATAAAATAAACTGCTTGGATATAGGCCATGACTTGTAAATTTGATTTCTGGCTACTGACCTTCAAGCCAGAACCCAGTCAAGGGATGCGCCAATTTTAAAATTTATTTCAGCATGCAGTATCTCATCTTCAACTTGAACCTATTTAGTGGTCGGACGGACGAATAGTTGGCAGAGGAAGCTTGCCGTGTATTAGATATGCGTCGTACAACTATCCGGTACTCGAATTATTCGAGTACCGGATAGTTGTACGACGCAG
>JAQIVZ010001677.1:0-29034 GCA_034700945.1 Arrhopalites spinosus
TTGACGTGAAAAATTTCACGTCAAACGTTTCACTTTCACGTTCACGTTCCCTTTCACGTCGAGTCTGTTTTGGCCTTTACCAATTTTTTTGAAAAGCCCATTAGCACATTTAATGTGCTAATGGGCTTTTCAAAGAGAAAATGTTCTCTAAAAATTTTGACATGTAAATAAAGTTTAATTACGACAATTTAATTAATTCTAGAAATTTGACAGTTTAATAGACAAGGACGACTAAAATAAAAAGAATTTTAAATAGACCCGCGCAATACTTTAAAATGTTCTTCAAAAAGATTGTGAACTTGACTGCGCAAAACATTTTGATAGTCTTCCAAACATTTTTGAGATGGTCCACAGAAATAATTTTGAGTGATGGAATCATAAATAAAATTTTCATTGACGGCCGGAGCGCCCTCTCTGTTTAAAATTGGATGGATAGGTGGGGGATTACCTGCGCCGTGCATTGGTGCGGGATAGCTCCAGCTGAGAACCTTGAAAAGTAAATTTAAAATTAAAGCAATAATATTTTTTCAATTTAATAATCTTACTTCTTTATAATACGCGCCAACTTCCTCATTAAGAACGGCGCTAGTGCAACTGGTCACGTGATTATCTTCTTGGAGGACCCTTCTCTCAAAATTTGGGGTCACAAACTCGTGAGTGGTTACTCTCGCTTCATAATCGAGACATTTAGTGTAATAAAGATGATCACAGACAGAAGCTTGCACCAAATTTTTTGAAAATGGCGGGCTAAGCCAATGGCCGCTGGAACTGTCTTGAATAGTCGAATTTTGGTCGCTAACAGCTTGACATCGTTTGCGCATAACGTCTTGTTTGTATTCTTCCATTAAATTAATTAGTACTTCGTTTTCTTGTTGATAATGATCCACGTGACTTGGATCTAGTTCTTTGGACAATTTTGAGAGAGTTCCTTGAATAAGCGCGAATTTTAAAAGATGTCGTGTTGTATACAAATTCTCTTTCCAAAAAACAAAATTTTTGTTTGAAAACAAAGCGACAATTTTTGAACACACAAATCGAGCGGGAACAATTTCCCGGAGTTTGGTTTCATTGTTGTGATTAGGGTCAAGCATTCTTTCTGTAGAGACTTTGAGGGCATTTAATTCCCCGAGGAGTAAATGAATGTGACCTTCGGTGACATCATTTCGAATTTTGTATTCAAGTTTTTGATGTTGAAGGTCAGTGAGAGACTTGAAGGTCAAAAATTGGCTACTCAGAATCTGCCAAATGGGGGCAGTTATTTTAGTTTTGTCTAGTTTAATTAAATTACCAAAAATGAGAGAAATTAATTTTAATTTTGAGTTTAAATCTTGCGCCATTTTTATCTCATTTTCAATCAATTTGCTGTCGGCGGCTTGAGTGGTGAATTGAAGGGGAGGAAATTCAGAGGGGTGGAGATTTTTGTAATAGGTGGGGTCACCCAATTCGGAGGAGGGGAGACAGCGACGTTGACATGAGGACACAGTGACCAAGTGAAGGGTCATGAAGAAAACAATTTTTAAAAATAAATTCTTCATTTATTGAAGGGATCTTCAAAACAAGTTGAATTAAAATAAAATAGAATTTTATTTTCTTTGTCTTTAATTAGAAACTTTAACTGCAGACAGTTATATTATAAATGAGAAAATTATTTTGTAATGGTTATCACAAGAAGGAGGCTTGTCAAAAAAAATTTAGTAAAGGTCACAGAGGTCACAAAATAATAAAAGTTCATCATTTTCTACTCTACGCAGTATGCAGTGGCAGTATGTAAAGCATTAAAAGTTGAGTGATAAATTTTTATTCTTTTTGCAAAATGTTTTGCCATTTTTATGCAGAAAGAAGTTTACCAATTTTTTGTTAATTTTTTTAAATGCATTTTAGTTTGGTTCACAATAAGCAAAATTAATTAAAAATTATTTTAAGAAAACATTTCCAATGGAAATATTGCCCACATTATTTTTTACAAAAAAATGATGGCAATTTTTACTATTCTATTTTTGAAGAATTTAATAAAGTTCACATTCAACAAAGGAAAATAATTCCAACAATAAAAGAATAGAAAAATTAAAATTCAATTGGAGTTAGGAGTCCCTAAAAGTGTAGCAATTAATTTTAAAATTAATTATTCACATTAATAATTAATGGCCATATGACTCATCCCCCTCCCCTGAATAATTTAATCAAAGGGGCCTTGAAACGTTTGAGAGCTTACAAAATTTTATCTGGGAGAGACATAAAAATTGAAAGGTCATAAATGAAATGGACCCCCTTTGTTCACTTTTGACGGCTCATTCTCAATTACTTAATCACCTTCTCCCTATCAAAACGCTCCCTTTTTAAACACTTTGTACCCTGTTGAAGCCAAAATAAATTATTTTTAAACCCCTTAATCATTACTCCTTCAACTCTCCAACTGTCTTGTATCCTTTACCCTTTTTCTTTTTATTTTCAACAATTTCTGTGCATAAATACTCTTTTAATTGGTGCATTAATTAATTATTTTTAAAATTATTTGTAAATAATTATTTATTTATTGAAATTAATTATGTGTAATTTTAAATTATTTTGTAGAAAATAGCGAGTAAAAAGTTGATAATACTACAAAGTAATGATGGAGAAATATTTAATGTAGATTTAAAAGTGGCTCAATGTTCAATTACAATTAAAAAAATGTTGGAAGACTTGGGACAAGATGAAGAGGGGGAGGAGCAACCAATTCCTTTGCCCAATGTCAACGCTGCTACCCTCCGTAAAGTCCTTGTCTGGGCTGAACATTACAATGTTCCTTTAAATTTAATTACAAATTAATTTTAATTATTTTAGTTTGATTCCTAGTTGCAAGTTAAATTAATAATTAATTTTGGTTCTTGCAGGATGAACCAGAGCCCTTAGATGATGAGGAAGATGACAAAGAAAAAAGGTCACATGACTTGAGTAGTTGGGACTTTGACTACTTGAAAATTGACCAGGGCACCCTCTTTGAACTTATCCTGGTATTAATTTTACAATTAAATTAATTTTTGTTAATTAATTGCTGTTTCATTTTCAAAAAATATTATAGGTGGCAAATTACTTGGATATAAAAGGCCTTTTGAATATTACATGTAAATCTGTGGCTAATATGATCAAGGTATTATTCATATTTGTTTTTAATGAAATTAATTATTTTAATTGCCAAATTTTCATTATTATTTTATTAGGGAAAGACACCACATGATATCCGCAGCATGTTCAACTTACAAAATGATTTTTCAGCTGAGGAGTAAGAACAAAGTGTGTGTTATTTTATTCCGGCCTGGCATCCAGGCAGCCAGGCGAAAAATGCCATATAAAAAGCATTGGAGAAAGGGAAGCTTGCGGCCAAGTACAGTAAAAGATGCGGTCCTAATAGGAAGCCGCCTGGAAAAAAGGTCGAGTTTAGGCAGGCGACTTTTTTTCGCCTTGTTAAATGCTGGTAAAACAACACACCCAAATTCGTAAAGAGAATGAATGGCTCGAGGAAAAATGAACCCCCTCCTCCATTATGAAACTTTTGGCGGGAAATTCAAATCTCTCTTCATTTTGCCAATTAAAATTTGAATTCAATCAAGTATTAAATTATTCTTCTCAACTAATTGGCGGGCTTGGTTATAGACGTTATAGTGAAAGGGGTCAATAGTCACTGACTGACACTGAATACTTAAATTACTCCAGTGAATAATTTAAAAAAAGCGCCAAAAAAACATTTGTAAATAATATAAAACTAATTTATTTTGAATAATAATTTAAAAATTTGCACAAAATAATTCTATTTCTTCTCTTCTTCTTCCTCCTCTTCTTCTTCCTCTTCATTTGAATTTGACTCATCCTCCTGAGTGGCGGGTTCCTCCGTAGTCGTCGTTGTGGTCGTCGTAGGCGGTCTTGTTGGCGGGGGTAGAGGCGGGCAAGTACAACAATTTGGTGGATTTACCAAGCCACAAATGTGTCCTATTAAAAAAACGTGGTCAAGTTTAAACTGAAATAATTTAAATTATGGCTCACCAGGTGGCGCTGTTCTGGGACAAGTAAAAGTTCCCCTGGGAAAGCTTCGACAACAATTTCGAAAATCTTTCCTGGCTTTAAAAACAAGGAAGACATCCGTCTGTTTAAAATCTACAAAATGATCACACCGATAAGGATCCAATTTAGGCGGGCTGGGCGGGCCTCTTGGCGGTTTTGTGGGGACGAGGTCAGAGGGAAGGTCCAAATTATAAATGTCCTGCTTTTTAGCATCTTCCGCATCAAGTTTGTAAATATTATATTTAAATTTCTTGGCGCTCATTGTACCCACAATTAAAGTGGCCAACAAGGTGAAGGTCAATGTCCTCAGCTGTAAAAGATAATTGCCAATTAATTATTTTATAATGGCGGGATTGTTGATGAATTAACATTAAATGCTTACCAAAGTCGCCATGATGATTTAGTGGACAATTTTTACCATCAAAATGGGGAGTATTGGTCAGTGTCAAGGACAAAGAAAGACTGTGGGGATGAGTGGACATGTATATGACATGTAAAAAAGTTAAATGACTTTCTACAGTTAAAATTTGTGAAGACTTTAATAATGAAAAACTTGTTCTCTCCAATTTTCTAGGTCAACGTCTCTTCTCATGCTTTGGACTTTCTTTTCCATTTATTTGTGAGGGGGGAACCAGTTTTTATGAATGTAAAAAAAACTTTTACTTTTTAAATATTTAAAAATCATTTTCTAACTTTGTTCCATTGCATGAGAAACATTTTGCCAATTTATTGTCAAATTGTAAAACTTAGTAAGAATCAAGGCTCTCCAATAAATTAAGTTGGAGAGCCTTGCCTTGGTAAGAATAAAATAAAAAATTATTGCCAATCTCAACGGAAATAGTAAAAAGAAAACAAATTTTTTTTGAACATTTCCACTTCCGCGTGAATAAACATAATAGGGTTGAATATTTTAATTGTGTTAACTTAATTGTCAAAATTATTGTTGAATGAGGTGGTCTTTAGCTTGAAATAAAAATTAATTGGTGAAGTTTGACATTTTGATGAGAAAGGCCATATGTACACCACCCTGTGTACTCCACCTCACAACTTTCTTGGTACTTTGATGAGGAATTTACGATTCGGTGGAATGAAGAGACCTTAATTTTAATTGATTTTTGATTAATTACTGAATATGCTAATGGCATCTCTTTATGTTTATTTGTGGTCATCATTTTGCAATCCAAATGCCGTCCCCCTTCATTTTATCATTGAGAGCTCATAAAATTAATTTTATTGCTTTAAGGGTTCAATTTATTTTTAAATATTTTAATTAAAAAACTGAACTCAGCTTGTCCATGTTACCTAACCTTTAAATGGGCCTGACCTTGCAAAAAAAAACTTTATTTCACAGACATGAATACTTAAGTGTTCATTGACACTGCAATTGGGGTGTCTCATGTTAGAATTAAACATTAGATTGCAAATTCTTAAAGCCTCGAGTAGACATGTATCAAAGATCAGAGGTTAAATCTTATATTTGTAAAATGAGCCACAATTAAGTTTAATACTCCATTCATTATCCTGTCCAGAAACCTTGTGCAAATGTTTTCAACAAAATAATTATTTTTTGCACTAATCCAGAATTTAAAAGGCTACATCAATAATTTTATCCTATTTTACCTTTACAAAAAAATATTTCGCACAGGTTTTTACCACCTTCCATAGTTTAATATATGAGGTAGAATATAGGTAAAAAAGTAGGTACTTTAAAAGTACAGAAAATTTGAAAACACGAGCCGTCTATAATTGGAGCCCGTACAGTCGCTTGAAAATCAAAGTCTGTAAAAGCCTGACGTAATAACCCCGTGTGACCTTATATTAAGATAAATTAAAAAAACGGAAAATAAATATTTTCACAGGATTTTTTTGTACCCTGGTTCGAAAACAAATTGGTGAACTGTACAGTAAACTACTTATAATTAGTTACAAGCTAATGTTTAAAATGAACTTCCTTTGATTATTAATCTAATACTACATTCTTCACGTTTTATTGCGTAATAGTAGATTATGACATCTTAGTGAAAACCTGTTCGAAATATTTTTTGTGAAGATAGTTATTTCACATAGAAGCAAGAAATAATTTTTGACTATTTGTGTAATTTGTAATAGTGTGAATTTTTCACCAATAACAACTATGTGACACACTGCTTGACTTGTAGACATGATTATTAATGTAACTTTTTAAATACATTCATAATTATTGCAAAAAATTAATTATTTTGTTGAAAAAAATATTTTCCACAGGTTTTCTCAACAGGATAACGAATAGAGTACTAAACTAAATTGTAGCTCGATTTACAAATGTAACATTTGAGCTCTGACCCTATACATGTGTACTCGACGCTTTTAATCTTTTAAGGATTTGGTATTTAACGTTTAGTTCTAATGAGACCCCGCACATGTTCATGTCTGTGAAATGCAAATTGTGAATATTTTTTGACACACTGTGGTTCCCCATATTTAATTTTATGATTTAAATTAATTCAATAAAATTAATAGTGGATTTGTTGAGTGGAGTATGCACAGTAGAAATTAAAATGCGAGGATTACATTCTGGACTTGAATTTCTTTTATCCTCTTTGGGGTTCCCCGTTCTCCTCTGCTTTTTTCAACCCCTGGCCTATGGCCGCTATGCCAGCACGTTCAAAATTACCGGGTGCAACATTCCCCAGCGTTACGTGATGAAGGTGAGCTATATAATTATGAATAAGTTTATGCCGCCAAATTATTTTAAACCGTTTTACAGTTAGGCTGTATTACGTGGATACTTCCCACTCTTCTAATTGGATTGACACCTTCCCCCCTATTATCAAACACGCCGAATGTAGTTGCCATTTTCTTGTACATTGGGCATTATGTTTACAGGTTACGAACCAAAATTGGGAGTTATCATTTGAACGGAAATAATTACAAATTATTGTAAAAATAGGACTATAATCTACCCCAAATATTTAATGCACAAAACGTCGTCATCTTTTACATTGGAAAGGACATTGGCTTTTTTTGTGGTATCATCATCATCAGTTCATCCCAATTGGTTCAGCTCCTCTATGTGTACAAAATAGAGAACGTTGGTCTTGTCAACTATATTGGCTTTGGTCTTTTCCTTGTTGGCCTGGCCATCAATATCTTCCATGATAAAATTTTGTTTGATCTCCGAGGAAAAGTCAAGTCAAGGAGACACAAAAATTGTGATTGAGGGGCGGGAATATTTCATACCACGAGGGGGTCTATTCAAATATGTCTCGGCGGCCAATTACTTTTGTGAAATTGTGGAATGGTGGGGATTCTCTCTGTTCACTGGTGGCGGATCTTCCCAAGTAAAACATGTGTATGAAACGTTAATTATGAATTTTAATTTATTCGTTTTAATTAGGTTATCTTTGCTGTCTTGACAACTTTGTATACTTCAATTCGCGGATGGCAGTATCACCAATTTTACAAAGAAAAATTTGGTAGACTTTATCCTCCAGAAAGGAAAGCTGTCATTCCATTTATTTTTTGACAAATTTAAATAATTATACTCCATTTGTTCAAAAAAAGATATTTTATAAATGACAATTTACTATAAAAATAAATATAAAATAACAATTTGAACAAAACACTTTGATTAGAGAGTCGAGAAGATTTAATTATACATTTTTTAAAAATTAATCAAAAAATGACTCATCACTTTTTCTGTGTGTGCACCCATGAGGTTTTGTGAGACTTTGAAAAAATTGATTGAGCCTGCACATGCATTGACACATTATTTCAAAACCCTCCAAGTCTCAGTTTTGAAATTGTAACATGGGCATGTGAGATTAAAGTAAAATGTTAAAATTCATTTTATTAAACTGTTTCAAGACACGTGAAAGGTCATGGCCTGGAAATATACATATAGGTCATACATATTTGAAGAGCTTAAAAGCAAAAGGAACTATGAGGAAGCGGCCCGGGCGTAGGTATGGATTTAGGATTGTTGGATGAATATGTACGGTCCTTTTGGAATTAACATTCCCGTCTTACGGATTCCAGGATCGCATACTGCAGCGGAAAGGTTCCCTTCCTCTCCCATATGTACGCTCATTATCTCTTATGGCACATATCCCCATCCTTACGCCGGGTCCGCTTCCTCATAGTTCCTTTTCCTTTTAAGCTCTTCATTTATCTAAATAAATGAATTGCACTTTTTGTCGATTGTTTCATCGCCTCGTTTGGTCGCCCACTGAATTGGCTAGGATGAGTTGATGGAGCACCACAAAAGAAATCATGACCACTGCAATCACCTGTCAAAGTAACCAAAGTCCTCAAAATTATGAACAATTAACAAATATCCAACCTCAAAGTACATAATTGAGAATAATCCCTCCTTCAATTGTAATGTCATCAACACAATGAACACACATGACCAAATAAATACAAAAAACACAGTTGGTCATTTTGAAAAAAATGCCAACTCTCACTTCATTCTTGCTAATTTAAAAAGTTGCGCCAATTTTATTGACTGATAATTACCTTGGGAAAGAGGGACCGATCAATGTGAAAAATATTCCAGGCCGTGAGTCGCCACCGCCATTCAGCCATCCAAGTTACAAAATCTTTCAGATCATTGGCCACCCACATGACTTCTCCTTTTGACTTTGACCCCGTTTTGACCCTCTTGATGACCCCCATGAGTTCGTCACAATTGTCCTTTATCTAAAATAAATTTTCATGGGTTTCAATCATTTAAATCCTCATTTTTTAAAAAATGGCCACATTTTTAATTCTAAGAATGCCCACCTCATCCTCCAAATGTTGACCCAAGCTAGCAATCAAAAAAAGAACGGAGCATTGAATCAGGGACTCAAAGAGCCCTTCGTAGAGAACCCGTCCATGAACAATGATCATGCGTGCCACCAATTCAAATAAAATTCGTCCACAAGAGAAAACTGTAAAAAGACCAAAAACACCCGCCACTCTCCCGTACTCTTTAAACATCACATTTTTCAAATGAACAAATTCCCGCGTCAACCATTCCCCTTCATTCTCCCCCTCCTCCGACTCTACCGTCACATTTACAGGATTCGTGTCAATGACCCCAGGGTCATGAGTCTCACTCTCAATTTGGGGTGTCTCAAAAATGACTTTGATTCCCTGACAAATGTGTTGGTGACACTCGAGCAGCTCCAGCCCCATGAGTACCACAAAAAGAAGGGCGTAAGCGGAGCATAGGGCGATGTACACACCGGACAGGAACCCAAAGAGAGGGTCAACGACAACACAAAGAGCATGAGCCACCCCATCGGGTACCAGATGACCCAAGATGGACTCATTCGTGACACATGAGCCACCACCTCCATCAACGTAAGTAAAAAATAAAGTCAGTTCAGACACAAAGCAGAGAAGAACGATTGTGAAAGCGGCTAATTTGTAGCGGCCCCTGGTGGAGCAAAAGAGGAGTCGAAAACGACTCGAAAAGTTTGAGATTCTTATTTTCCCACTCCATTTTGAATTTGAACTGTCCCGGAATTTAGACTGGAGATGACTGACACTCTTCATGAGTTGGTAGGAAGATTTAAACTTGTAGAGGGCGTAGATGCGGAGGGGGAGGGTGGTCAAGTAGCCAAAATAGAGGTCAACTCCAGCTAGAATTCTAGAGTGTAAGGGAGAACTGTAGGAGGCTGTGGAAGAGGAGTTTGTCAATTCGAGAGACCAGGATTGGAGGAAGGAGGGGTAATTGTCAATTGACCTCAGCAGGGTCAACAAGAGAAGGAGGAAACAGTAGATTTTGACGGGATGAAATCGTTTTAGATTTAAGGACTTGAACTCACGTGGGAACATGCCACTGAGACGACCCAAAAATGTGAGGATGGACATGTTGCTGCTCATTTTGCCACGAATGGAAGAAATTTTATTATTTTGGACAAAACATAAATTATTTATTTTACACAATAAATATACACAAATGTGTTTTTTAGAATAAAGTAAACTCTGAGGGAGAGTTTGTCTAATGTAAATTTCAATTATTTTAAGCAATTCTGAGCAATGTAATTTACTGGAGAATCCAGCGAGGAGTTCAATTGAGACTCGTAGGATGAGTTGAATGAGTCTTAAAGAACAGAGTCAAGTTTGTGCGCAAAAAAGTTGGGAATGAAGTGGACAAGCGATAACTTTTGCCCTCTTCTTATGTTTATTATGCCGATGCGTGACAAAGGCAAGTCCTTGGAATGTGAAGCAGTGGCGAAGAAGAACGACCTTGAGGATGATTGTCCGTACTAAATTAAATTATAGTCTATTTACTATCAATTGGGTGGATGTGAATACAATCCAGTGATGGAGCGAATTTTATTTACTTCATTTTTAAAGTATCCTGTCCATGACACAGCCATTTTAAGACTAGCCTTCTGAGCCAGTAAATATTTTGTAGGCCTTCAAACTGGAAGCAGAATGACCTATAAACCATAACTTTAATTAACAGCCATTTTACTCTAATTTTTCGAGTAGCCAACACTGACATTTTAAAAAAAATGATTTTGATAAAATTTGTAACGTTAAATGCCACAAGGAAAGTCTTGGACCGTAGAGAATGATGACGTAATGGTCAATGTTCGACCAGTTTTCGTGTGAATTTCATCGTAAAAAATGATGGTCATGTAAATGAAAATTAAGCTGTCGAATGGTCGTCGAAGAAAGTGACCAGTTTCAGACCCCATTTGAACCGTCTGTTAGTATTCTATCTTACATATGTGTATGTGAGATAGAATATTTTAATTGTGTTGACTTAATCCCCAAAATTATTCTTGAATGAGGAGGCCCCTATAGCTTAGAAAGTAATATAAAAAATTAATTGGGGAATTTTGACATTTTGATGGGAAAGTTCATCTGTACATTCCACAGCTTTCCTTTGTGCTTAAATGGAGGAATTAGACACTAATTGTAATTATGTACATGTCTTGTCAAGTGTGCACATGCTCATTAATTTATTACTGAATAAAGCTGGAATTAGAGTTCACGTAGTTTTCGAAAATTACGTGAAAAATGACAATTTTAATAATCAAAATTGTCATTTTTCACGTAATTTTTGAAAACTACGTGAACTCTAATTCCACCTTAAGCTCACAACATTTGTTATGATATGTGAATAAAATTGGAACTCAAACCGAGTCACAATAAAAGCTTTATTATCATTAAAGTATAAAACAGAGACCCGAGGGCAGAGTTCAATTAGAGAAGTGTAGTCGATGAAATCTTGAATAGAAGGGATGAGTCCTGAGGGACGATGGGGGCGGAGTCTATAGAAAATAGAAGATCCGCACAAGCAGAGAGAAAAGGGGACTTGTACTTGTAGTACATAGAGTCCTTAACCAAAACAACGGAAACCATATTCAGCATTGGCTATAAAATTTATACCATGAACCTAAGCTTACTACAACATTCTTTTAAATTGTCCTATTTACATGAGCTGATTACCATCAGAACATTTCATCTTTATTTTCGGTCCTTATTTTGTGAAACGGGTGCCCCCATCCCTTCATTTTGTCATTGCATCAGTTTGACAAGACTCGTCTTTTGCAGAGAAAACTTTTATTAGTGATCTAAAAACTTAATTGTTTTGACCGTCAAATCGTCTTTAAATATTTTATTTTAAAATAAGGAAGAGAAATGCATAAATCAGCCAAAATATTATTTTGGATATTAAATATCGTACAGTCTTGGGAGGATACTTTAGATGTCCATGGGTTATCCTTGGACTTGGTTGAAAACTTTGATATATCTACCAATTTCATTTTACACGACAATTTTTCCAAGCCCCCATGGCCATGTGAGCATTCACCACAATTAGTAAATTGTAGTATTTAATTAGATTATTTTCACATTATTCTTACTAGTTGACAAGACCCTCTTGATGACCTCTGGGGTGGGGATAGTAAGAAGTCAAATAGAGAGTTTTGATTCGTTGATTTCCAATGGAGAGTCTCTCACCATTTCAATTATTTTATCAACCACCTTGAGTCATGTGACCACCTCCATTTTCAAGGTCAATTATTCTGATTTTATTTCTCATGGCTGAAATTTTTGACCATAATCTTAATTTTTTGGCAGGTTGCGCAATTTCTAACGTCCAATGAACGACTACCACGCATGCGCTTCCTATTCTTCATCCAATGGCTCGACCTAGATGGAGGAGCCAATTGCGGGGTCAGGGCCCTTGACTTTCTTGATATTGCAGAAAATAAACAACATATTTTACTCCTCCCACAAGACAGCCATGTCTACCTTTTTTTGGAGTGCAAGTCGTCAGGTGACAAGTTGGCGGGAATTCAAAATCGAATTGAGTTGATTGAAATGTATTCAATTTCCCGCTCTATTCCTGTCATAAAACTCCTCCCCCGTTCAATTAACAAAGCAAATTTAATGCGTCTCATTCCAATTGGGCGCCGTAGAAGTGATTTTCATGGGGTCAACCTCAATGTTCTTGCCCAGGTCATTTTTTTAATTAAAATTAAACAATTTTTTCAATTAATGTGAATTGTAACTTTAATTGTCTTTAGGCTGACCCGGATTTTGTAGAAGAAATTGACATAAAAATTGAGACCAGTGGCCACGTGTCATTTATACGTGGCTCCACTTTTAAAATTCTTAAAGATTTTCAACAATCTCTCAACTTTCGGTAAATTTTGTTACAATAAAGGTAAATTAAAATTATAAAATTAAAATAATGGTGGGAAAATTCAAATTATTTAGCTACACTGCCCTCAGTGGCAATGGATGGATAAAAGAAGATGAAAACGGGGAGCTAACGGGAGTCGGGAGGCAAGTTTTAGATCATGAGGCTGACCTTTGCATCTCAGTTAGTACCGTCACTGCCACTAGAGCCCACCATATTCAGTATCTTCCTTCCATTGAAACGGATGAGTAAGTCAAATATTTGGATTGTAAATTAATTTTAATTTAATTGCTGATCATCTCTAGACCCAAAATCTTTTTTTTGCAACCCCCCGTCGGTTCTTCCCGGAATATTTACGTCCTCCCTTTTACCCGGGAACTTTGGGGCGTCATTGCTTTGGTTTGGATTTCTATTGGTTTGAGCGCCCTCTTTATTTCTTTATACAAGAAAAAGTTGGCAAACTCCAGAAATGAAATGAAATGTTCAAAAGATGGGGTTGAATTTGATCCTTGGAACGTCATCTGTTGGCCCATTTGTTTCTTGTGTCAGCAAGGTTAATTTTATTTCTAAATGGCGCTTTTATTTGAATAAAAAATTCCATCTTTTTTGCTGTGAAATTATTTCAGGATGGTACAAAACGATAGAGTGCTGCCATCTCCGAATTGTCTTCATGGTGGGAATGTTGACCGGTGCCATTCTCTATGGTTCTTATACAGCGACCCTAGTGGCAGTAATTTCAATGCCGAATCCTCCAATTAAACAATTTAGCGACTTTTCAAAACTTGGATTCACAACTTTTGTCAACCCACACAATTTCATATTTGCCGCCACTTTCGTATCTGTAAGATTTGACTTTTTGGTGATACACTTCAAAATTAAATTGAAACACCAAAATCATGGATTTTAAATTAATAAATTGTAGGATCCCCAAGAAAAAAATGAGGTCATGGAGAGGTCACAGAATTTGTACAAAACAGATGAAAATGCAGTGGATTTGGTGATGGAAAAAGGGTCAAAGATGGCGTTTATGACCACGCCCATTGAAGGATTTTATCCCGTCCGTCCTCATGACACGATACGAGGCCAATCAAGTGTGTCACGTGGACAGTTTGAGAGGTCGCAAAGGGTCACGTGTGGACTACGCCATGATTATGCGGAAGGGGTCTGACAATTTTGAAATGTTCAAATTGCAGTAAGACTTTAAATAGTAAAAAGAGATAACTAAAGTTTAAAAAATGGCATCATTTTTTTAGGACGGTGAAGCTCATAGAGCGTGGTTTAAATTGGCGGTATTTTTTAGACTACAAAAGAAAAACACAGCCACACTGTCTTGAATTGTCAGTGGAACCAACTCAACACACTTTTGTGGATTGTTACCCAATCCTTAAAATTTTAGGTGGAGGTTTTTTTTTGAGTTCTTTGGCGTTACTTTTTGAAAAACTTGCTAGCCTCAAATGAAGAGGAAATAAATTATTATGAAGGGTATGTAAATGAGGGTACTTTATTTGGCTAATAAATCTACATTCAAATTAAAGTGTTGAAAAAGAAATTCTCACTGCAATTTCTTCCAATCGCGGCAGTTGAGTACTCACTGGGTACAAAAAAAACCTTATGCAAAAACCTGCTCAAATTCTGCTAGTAAATTATTTAAATCAACTTCATTTGTTCAAATTATCATTTCATTAAACTCAAATTGACTTTGACTAACAAAATGGTTTTCAAATTCATTTTAGGGGAAATTCCAAATTATTTGTCATCTCATTACTAACTAGAATCATGCTGGTTAAAATATAAATGATATTTATACTCCTCATCCAGCAAAATTTAAAAATTTTGAAAAATCTAGTCTACATTAAAATTAACTTGTTTTAAATGTTGATTAAAACAAGGGGCGAGTTCCATTATCCAAGTTTCAATGTCCAAGAGTGAAGGTGGGATCGTATTTCAAACCTACAATGTGAAGAATGGCGGTTATGAGCGCCCACCTCCACCAGCCGCGCGCTCAACCTCATGATTGATACATCCGCCACCACCAGCCCGGTCACACATTAAACAATATTTGGCCCGTTCAATCTTAGGATCGCTACGTCCACCACCACCAGCTGCTCGGTCGTATAGTCCAAATTGACCAGTTGGTTGATAGGGGCCGTATTCCCTTGCTGGATCAACGCGTGCCAATGCAATGTCAGCCGGTTTAGATTAACCCAGTCCAACCACGACCGTCACCACAACCAACGCCAACATGCCCTACAACCACAAACAAGAAAAATTGTATATTCCAACAATCAATAACATTGAAATTTATTACCTTCATTTTATCCTCCTTTCAAGTTTCAAACAAAAATTCCGCTTTCCGTATTTTTAAAAAATTATTTGGTGAGAAATTCTCAAGCTGGAATGATTTTTCAAGGGACGCTTCCAGCCTTTTTATACTAAAAAAGTAATTTTTAAAACGATATATATTAATCAAGAAATTACATTTTTAATTAGGCTAATGGCTAATTAAATAAATCCCTATTATATAATCACAAAAATGAGACATGACTTTAAATTAATTCTCAAAAGTTGTTATGTTAATTTTATACTAATAAGTTGCGCCTAATTGCCAATTGGGTTTTTTTCTTTCTCTTTTGATGAAGACATGTCAAAATATTTATATGTAATACTAGTTATTCTAAACGTGTTTCATTCTCAATTATCTTTATAAAATTTAGAGTAATTAAATACTCATTTAATTTTAAAAAACTCGCCAAATTGTTCAAAAAATCAATCAAAATGCAATGGCACCTTAATTAGGGAATTTCCTCCAACATTATGACAATTAAATTAAATTATCTTACACGGGAAGGTCAAGAGTCATTTGCATGCTCTGATTTTTAACACTAAAACATTCATTTTTTTCGCTTGCGTACTAATGCGCACCTACTTGACTTTTAAAGTTGAGACGACATTCATGTTTAAACGAGAATCATTTAAGAAATGCGCATGAAAAATAAAAGTACTTGTGAGCACTCAAAGAATCAATTTAATTGTCAAATTATGTCAATTTATTCAAGGGCTCTTCAACGTAGAAACTCCATTAAGTCCAATTATTTTTCATTCTCCTTGCATCAGTGCTGACATGAGTAGACCAGTCTGCTGAGAGTCAACATTGGTCAACCAAAATGGTGTCCCATCGAAATGTCAAGGTCACTCTTCTTTTTTTTCGTACATGTCAGCCCCCTCCCCAACAATTCAAATTTGACCCCAATTTTTTCACAAATTCACAAACTCTTTCCTCCATTTCTTGGAATTTCATCCCATTTTTGATTACACCAAATTAAATGTCCCCATTCCCACCAATTCCTTCCTAAACAACAAGACATTGACCTTGGGTCAGAGAGCCCAAGCTGGAAATGTCAGTCCCATTTCAACAGTAAAAAATTTGAGGGGTCCGCGAGTGACTCCCACAACCTTTTCTTTCTCATGGGACTAAATAATGCCAAAGCCAAAATATTCCCAAAATGTATTGTCATTGTGATTCAAAGTGACCTTTGTAGTGACCTTTTAATTAACAACCAAGCCAAAAAGTTTTTTTAATGGCCTCCACGGCAAACAGGCCGCCTATCCTTTGTACGCCTTTCATTTTAACGGACAACTTGCTAGCCTCAAATGAAGAGGAAATAAATTATTATGAAGGGTCCATTTTTTATTAAATAAATAAATGAAATCAAAATAATATTGCACTTTAGACGATGACAAGCGTCTCCATCCATTCAATTTACTCAAAAATATGTTTTTTTATTGAAATGCTTTCCATTAGTTTCCATTGTTCAGTTGCTTTGGACTCAGTTCGTGAATTTGTTGCAAAAACGTGTGCAAAATAATTCCTCTACCCACCAGCCTTTCAAGATGACCAACCGAAATACACGAATTGACGATTGTTATTCCAAAGTCCAATAGCAAGAAGCATTTATTTTTAATTTGATTAAAAAAATTACTATTGATGAATTGAATTTAGTAATAAATTCATTTACAAAAAGCCCCATTTTAATATGGGCGCCAAATTAATTTGAACTAAAATTGTTTGCACACGGCGGGTCGGTCCACATTTTTCAATAAATTAAATTACCTGTCATTTCTTAATTCTTGGTCATTCATTTGAAAATTGTAGCCGCGCCAAAAAATTTGAAAAATGGAGAGAAAACTAAAATTATTAAAACTTGTTTTGATCATGGCAGCCATTTTGGGATTTTTTCCCTGTCAGTTGAAAAATTTGAATTTAAAATCACCCGCTGAATTTAAACTACAAAAAACAATACCAATATTAGTGTATTCAACTGTACTCATGGTGTTCAATTTTTGTTATTTTTGTGACCTCATTTTCACCAACTCAGGTCAAATTTTGGGAACTTTGGTGGGCGGGAATAGTTTCAGTCATCAAGTGATTTTCTACACGGCCATTTTATATGCTATGCTTCCCCAATTTCTTATCCATTTTAGTTGTCTATTTTTCACTAAAAATATTCTGTATCTTCTCACGACTTTACACGAGATAACAAAAAAAGCGGGAAATTTAAAAATGTGGGATTTTGAATCTTCAAAATATTTTGTCATTTTAATTTTCCTCAATTTATGGACACTTAGTGATAGTTTTGTAAGATCATTTTTTTGGGACTTTATATATAGCACCCTTTCAACAATCCCCCATCTTAATTTTCACATGTTACCAAAATCACAGCGGGCCATTCAAATCGTATTTTTTATGAACGATGTGTGGCCTGAATTCCTCACAGTTTTTGGTTTGTTTTTTACAATGTTCTTTGGACTTTGGTTACTAGAAATTCATGGGGAATATTGCCGGAGATTGGGAACATTGCCAGGGAAAATTTCCTCGAATTTGCTTCTAGGTCAGATAAAATCTCAAAAAAGTTTTTCCAAATGTTTTAAAATAATGGAAGCGCCAGATTTAAATTTTGTGGAGTTAAAACTTTTAAAAAATTGTTTCAAAATTTATGGGAACATTGCGGGAATATTTACATTGGGAATATTTCTGAGGGAAACAATGGGAATTATTCGTTCTACTAGTGGCTATGTCATCCCCAAGGGAAATCCAGAAGAGGGCGCTTATTCTATCGGATTGGCTCGATTTTGTGTTATCCTTTTTTTGTCCAATTTTGGCCATTTTATGCAAACTAAAGTTAGCTTTATTTTAATTTATTTAAATTGACATTTAGAATTTACTCTAATTTATTTTAATTTTAGTTTGATCAAAATAGAGACCATTTGGATTTGGACTTTAATCAACAGTGGGAAGAGAATAAGGTTAATATTTTTTAATTTAGTTTTTAAATTGAGTTTGATAAAATATAAACATGATTTTGAATTTCCCGCTCTTTAAATTAATTTGCAGAGTAATTTTCAAATGGAGAAAATTATTCACTTGGTCACAAAATGGAAATGGAGACTTACAGCAAAAGATATTTTTTTGGTGAATCATACAATGATTCCAATGGTACGGTCTAATTAAATTCAATTTTAAATGCTAATAATAATTATTATTATTAGCATTAAAATTATTAACATTAAATATTCAATAATTAAAATTAACCCACAGGTTTTTGGCGTTATCGTCACCTACTTTATATTTTTGTTCCAGTTGGGATTCTCCGAGAATTCAGTCAAAAATACTTAAAGAAAAATAATTGAACACAATTAAATTTTAATTATATGGATTATTTATTTCTTTGTTGTATATTTCACAATTAAATGCTCACCACAATTAAACATGAGCCCATTTTGATCATCAATCAATGAAAAATTAAAAATTTTGATTCTTTTTAAATGCTGCGCGCTTCATTTTAATTCGTTTTATTCGCTCTTTCACTTTTTTCCATAGCCTCCAAAAAATGGTCATTTCCATCAAGAAACAAAAGCCCGCTAAAGTGAAACCGACTCCCAAAATGCCAAAGGCTGCTACCAAATGATTAATTTGAAACGACGCGCTTCCCTCCTGTCTCTGGAGAGCTTGTGCGGCTTTGTGTAATTTTTGAAAAAATTCCGATTCCTTTTGGCTCCTCCATTCCATACCAATTTTTTTGTTGTGTTGTAAAATATTTTTAAACCATTTTTCATTATGACCCGTATCCCGCGACCATCTTGTAATGAAATTGATGGCGTCAAAATATTTTGAATTTTTTCCCGCCGCAGTATGTAACATACTCCCAATAGCGGGTTCTCTCGCCATCACTAGTGGGCTGGGTTTAGCGTTGTGTACTGTCAAATTTTTGGCTACCAAAGAATAAATTAAGACATCCCAACCAATGCACGCCATCTTGCGAGATGTCGCAGCCTCCGTGACGCATTCCAGAAATTTTGAAGTGTGCGCAAGTCTTTTCCTAATATTCACGTAAATTGGATTCTCCGTATAATTAAAAAATAATTGACACAGCGCACCAGGCAAGTACATCAATTTGATTTTAAATTCAGGTTTTGCCGCCAATTCTTCAAAATAATGTGGTACTTTCTCCACTAGAGGGATTGTAATGTATGAAAATAAATTTGAATTGTAATAATTGTACAAAAGAACACTAGCAAACATCCAAGTGGCAGCGAGGAAAAAAAACCCAAGTCGATTTCCACTTTGGCGCGCAAATAGTTTTATAGTTTGATTCAACATTGGCGCCATAGTCAGAAAGATGGCATCCGCAAACGGTGTTTTTATTTTTAAAGTGCGTAAATAAATCCAAAAAATTATAATTAAAATTCCCGCTGTTGCCAAAAGTAAGAACCAGAGGGCGGTACTAAAGGGACGGCTAAAAGTTTTCCAGTTTCGTTGAGCCAATGGTAAGCCAGTAGCAAAAATAAGTTGAATATTTACTCCGTGTGTTCCATAAGCAACAAATTTTGAACGATGATGACTTAGCGCCAAACTTGAAAAAGTGAAATCCACGCCCCCATTTAAGAGACTACCAATCATTCCTAACCACGTGCCATTGGGAAATTGAATAAATTTAACGGGGTAGATTTTAATATTGAGAGTAAAATTATAATATTTTGAAGCTCCCTCTATAAGCTCCCAGTGTAAACCTAATTTTTGAGCGCCATTTTTGTAGTAAATGTCTATATTGTAAGTGCCAATGTTAAACGCGCCGTTTCTTAAATTTACAGAGGCTACTCTAAACAGAGGACCAGTTAAATTTGGTTTTGGAAATGACGCGCTCACCGAGATGAGTTTATTGAGCTGGTGAGGTCCATTTTCAATTAACAATTTGGCGGGAGATTTCAAATTATGCAGTACACCAATCACATGCTTGAGCTTAGAGAATTTTTGGAAGAATTCGTGTAATTTTTGAATTTGACTGGATACAACAATGTGGAAATTATTGTTCAAATAATTGTCAGTAGATGGAGCCACAGTCTGAATTTGAGTGTTAAGAATAACAGTGTAAAAACAATAAGTTTGAAATTTAGTTGGACTAACTTTGGCGCCATATTCAAATTTTGAAAAATGATAAACTGGAATGTTGTCAAATGTCTCCAAATTAATGAAAAATTCGTGACTTGTGTTGAGGTTGAACTGTAGAAATTTGAGAGAGCAATGAAGATTAAAATGGTGGACATTATTTTGAATAATTAAATTAATTAAATGCGATAAATAATTTGAAGCATGGGAATTTATGCCAGTTGAAATATGAAGAAAATATAAATAAAACCAAAATGGGGCTCTCATTTTTGACAACTATTGGACAGTCTTGGTTCAAACCTTATTATGTTAAGTGTGCCAGTATATGTATTTTTAGTGAAATTGGCATGTCGTAAATCTTGATAAACATGGGCCAGTTAATTGGACAATTTGAGATAAAAACTAATTGCCATTTATGTAGTAATTTTATTGTTCTTATCAGTATGAGTTGTAATTGTTGTAAATGCAATGAGAGTTAAAGATAAATATTTTTTGTCCAAATAAATTGAGACAATTTTGGGCTTTCTTTTGTCTCGACAAATGGGATAAATAACATCCACTTATTAGTCAATTTTACATCAGGAATTCATCAACTGATTCTTGTTGTTCAATCAATTAATTATACTTAATTATAATTAAATCCAAAAATATTTCTTTATTTTTTTCATAATCATTTAACTGTTTTCAAATGGAGCCAAAATTGGCTGTTAATCGAGACCAAACCGAGACGTTAATTTTCAGAAGCGAGAAGGAACGGAAGTGACGAGAGGACCTTAGCCCTTCCCACAGTTTCCACCAATGGTAGAAAAATTAATCTGGAAAAAATAGCCTTGTGTTTTTAAGTCTGGTGAGCATGCCACATGGGAAGTCTGGCCTGGAAGAAATTAGTCTGCCGAAGGTCTGGCCGCCAGACCGCATGGAGCATTGAACACTGTCGTCCGGTCTGGACATTCTCTCCGCCAGACTAAAAATTTCTTCAGAGTCGCATGGAAAGCAACTTTGCCCAAGGCGAGAAAAAAAAACAGTCTGACTTGGAATTTTAAAATATTTCAAAAATATTTTTTTGCAATTTAAAACTGTCATTACTTGAATATAAATAATAATTATGGAAGTTTGCTTATCAACGGCAATTGATCGTGCAGATATATCACCAAATTCTGGTTATTCTGTTGGACCCTTAACGATTGTGAATCATTTTGATTCTGCTTTAATTAAATTTCTTAAAAGAAGAAACAAAATTAGAGATTTAAAAAAACAACAATCCAAATTTAATTATTTTGTCGGAATCAAAGTGCCATTAATTTCTGATTCTGAATTCAATCAACATTTCAGAATTAACAAGACAACATTCGAGGTACGTATAAGTACGTAATAATTATGTTTCATTATTAAACATTTGCATTTATTATTTCAATTAATTTTGTAAAAATAAACTACTCTAAAATAGTGTTTATCGAACCTTCTTGGTCAAGAACTGTCTGTGACTGTAAGAGGTGGACCAAGTATTGATGTTCAACGACAAGTAATTGAGATAATAAAAACTATTTTAAGATATTCTTTTATTATTTATTTAAGCGAATTTTTTTGTAGATTTTATTGTCAATCTGGATACTCGTCAAACAAGAAAGTTTCCGTGGGGTTGCCGATAGATTTGACTTGGCAAGAGTATTATTTCATGCAATTTTTACCCGATTTGTGATGGCACTTTTCAATCGACGGGGTTTATTTATTACATTTCCGCAGGGCGAAGATTTACGGGTAAATATTTATTTACTTGATAAATATTTTTTTTTAAATTTTAAAAAAACAATTTGGGTAAATTGTGTTTTTTGTACTATATTGTAGAGGAAGGGTTTCATCATCTAAAACCTCGTCCGTTTCCGGGAGCAGTCGGTTGTGTCGACGGTTGTAGTATTCCCATTCCAGCCCCTCAAAATGACAAACAAAGCTATTATAACCGAAAGGGTTTCCACAGTGTAAGACTTCAAACTGTTTGTAATCATCGATTAATTTTTACAAACATTTTTGCTGGCTGGCCTGGAGCATCTCATGATGCAGCGGTTTGGCAAAATTCGGGGATTTTTGCGGCTCTAACAAATGGCCAGCTTTTGAATGCAAATCAACATCTACTTGGAGACAGTGCATATTCTATTGCTCCATTTTTACTAATACCGTTTCGTAATAATGAACATTTAAGTAATGTGCAACTTCGATTTAATTCTAGACTCAGTTCAACAAGAATCGTCATTGAACAAGTTTTTGGACTATTGAAATGTGGATTCCGTCTACTAAAAAAAATTAGCAATGACAAATTTACAATTTATACCAAAAGTTATTGTTGTTTGTTGTATTTTACACAATATTTGTATCATAAACAATGACATGCTTGATGTGGATGATTTTGATATTGATGAAACTGATAATGAGAATGATTATCCTAATAATTTTGAAGTTGATGGACTGTTCAAAAGAATGACAATTGCAAATAATTTGTAATATGTAATATCGTATCACAAAATTCATTACATTGTTTCGTTTATACTTTCAATGATCATGTGTACGTTAATAGTTAGTCTATTATGTTAATTTACAAATTGCAAAAATATAATAATTGACTCAGAATCGACTCGTATACAAAATGATTACATACATTTAGGGCGATTATTGGCTAATATCACAAATACGGTGTATTTAGTATGTATTATATGTAACACAATAATATAACAATTGTTATTACAAGAAAAAAGTAGTTTGAATAAATTTCCATTATGACAATTTGTTCAAAATCTGTTGGATTAAATCCAATTTTTTGTTTTCTAGACTTGTAATTTGTGCCAACTTTTTTTCTTCAATTTCATCAATTTTGTCCATTCTGCGTTTTTCCATTTCTTCCATGTGAGCATCTGCTTTTGGGCAGTTGAACTTTTTTCTAAAAGTCGAAATAAATATTGGCAGATATTTATTTATTGAATAAATTTGTTCAATCCAATAATAAGTATTCGATCATATTTTTTGCTGTATTTAATGATATTTAGATTGTCATGCATAAGTATGTACGATGATACAGTAATTAAAGTTACAAGTATGTAATTACCTTGGATAATCTCTACCCACGATGCTCGTCTTTTCTTTTTTGGTGTAGAGTCCTCATCAGACAAATCATAAAAAGATTTTTCATCAATATCTTGTTGGCTTGATGTTCTCTTAGCACAAGACAATGCAGGTGATGAGGATTGCTCTTGTGTTCGAGCTGTAATAATAATGGAATCGGCAATGGTTCTTTCAGGAGGATTCAGAGATACTTTTTTGTCAAAATATTCATTTAGAGAGTCTTCAAAAACCCACGATCGCAACTATCCTGTTCCAGTTTTATTCCGTTGCTCTAAAGTTAAAAAAATTATCATCATCATTTTTGTGTGAAATAAATCAGATCATAAAATATAACTTTCAAAGGAAAAAAATGTCGATGATATTCATTCAAAATTTACACTTAACTCAAAATGATGATTAATATTATAATTAAAATATTCCAATTTTATCTTACCTGAATTGTTGGCAACAAGAAGTTGGAATTCCATCTCCCAATTTTCAATTATATCACCCATAATTACATTTAAAAAATTTAAACAATAAGTATCTACACGTCAAAATAATTTTTTGACGTGTAATTACTAAATTTACAACAATAAAATTTTTACTCTAGATCCTCTCTCTCGTCAGACTCGGCAGACTGCTTTTTTGTAGTCTGGCTGCATTGACAAATTTTCTCCAAGTTTGTCTACCAGACCGTTTTTTTATTCCAGTCTGGCAAGTGGATTTTTTTGGGGGAAAATCCAGACTGTATTTTTAATCTCGTCTGCATTGCCGTCCACACCTCCAGACTTGTATAAAAAGACAGTCTGGTCTGAACAAATGGCTGCTTTCCCCGTGCAGTCTGGCCGCATTGCCACCAGACTTGCTTAAAAAAACGCAAGGAACGCAAGGTAGGAATGTAGATTCTCAATTAGTTAACTGTTTTTAAACACAATAGATTAAATTTCAAGTATATATGTAGCTTGTAGACAGATTCCAAAAATTGTAATGATGTACAATTTCACCAAAATTATTGACAATACAATTTCGAAAAAAACCTCTTGAGTTGACATTAACAGTTAAACTAACAGACATTACAAACGTGTTAAAAAGCTTTGTTTCCACAAAACTAAAAAAAAAATTGTTAACATAACAAACCATAAGTGTGTCAACAATTAAGTGTATTGATTGATTACTTTAGTTCATAAACGGCTCGTCACGTGAAGAAAGTCAATAAGACAAACTATGAGTACAATAAATTATTTCATTTAAAAGAGAACAAAAATTTCTATCACTGTTTTAATCACTTTAGTAAAAACTTTAGTCATTTTTTTCCATTACAATTTTCAGCCTATTTACATTATTACATTATATAATATTCACACCTATTTCAACTTTGTATTCACTTTTTTAACTATAATTAACAAATACTTTTTTTAAAGTTCTCATGCATGGCCATTAGGCATTATCTAGCGCCAAGAAAACTTGTTGAAAAATGTATTCCATATTCCAAACCAGTTAAAACCAAACTAATTAACCTCAGTCACTCAAGTCGTCAATCAACAATCAAAATTCCTAACCTTTTAAGACTCAAAAATGGTTCCATCTTAATTAATTGACGCCTATTTGGGATTAAAATTATAATGACCAAAATGATGGCCATTTTTCCCCAAATTTTAAGCCTCCTCACAATCCCCAGCTTCACCAAAGGATTAATTGATTTATCAGAGAGCGTCCAATTGAAACACCTGGATTTGAGTTCATTAACTACTCCAACAAATTGTTTCGTTCTTTTCACCAGACTTGAGAATAATCCTCAAGCGCACTCTGTGTATGAAAATGGAAAATACAAATCCGGTCCCAAAAATGACATGGACTACTTTTCCTCCATTACTAATCCAATGGGGATAATTAAATGTGGGCCTATTTCGGAGACCCGTGAATGGTACTGGATGCAAACCATAAGCGTCGTTTTTAACTCAAAATATTTCAAATGTTACCTCCATTTTCTCCTCCTACCACCATCTCCATTTGAAATCACCAAAAACACTTTTCATACTTTAAATTCTGCTTTCCTTCACAAATTTGCCATCAACGCCAAATATGAACGACAAACCGATAGAGGGAAATCAGAAGTACGGGTGGAACGGGTGAGTTCAAAATTTAATTTCATTTTGGCCCCACAAATCCATTTTAATTCCCAAACATTTTTTGCCAAACTTGAAAACTTGATCTTTGCCGCCAATGGTGACTCCTGGAGTAAATCTATGCCAATGCCCTTATTTTTAATGACTTATGCACCCCAGTTTAATTGCGGTAAGTTTGAAATTACTCAAGCGTGGTACACTTGTCCTCAGTGTTTCGTCGAGAAGATTTTAATCAAATTTAATTGCTCCCCAAGTTCATGCTTCAGAGCCCTCTGGACTACATACCAAAATTGTGTCACCAGAGGTCACACAATTATGTTCAGTGACGATGAGTCAACTAAAAAGTTATTTTTGGGTCAGGTCACAGACCCATTTCAAAGAGAAAGTTCAACTAAAATGAAATTGTCAGTTTTAAAATTTCTTGTCATGTCACTCAACACAACAATTAATTTCCCGCCAGATTCAAATCTAAGCAGAATGAGAAAATTATTGTTACAAAAAATTAAATGGAGTGAAGAAATTGAGAATTCTGAATTAGAATATATTTATCCTGGTAAATTATTTTTTACAAGTAAATCCACCATTAAATTCATAACCACAGACTCGGTCCAAAGTTTCTCAAATTCATTCAAGTCCTTTGTCCAGCCATTCCAACCACTGGTCTGGCTCACAATTATCATCGCCTCCATTTTGACTGGCGCCATTCTAACCATTTTGAAACTTTCAAGCTCAAACCTGAACAAAAAATCAAAATTAAAAACAACAATAGAAACATTGATCTCATCTCTCTTCTGGCTCTACAGAATTTTCCTAGAACAGTCCCAAAAAAGAGATGGGCCATCTGGCGGGAATAATTTAAGTGACACTCAAATTTGGGGTCAACTTTTTACATTCTGGATCCTCATGGGCCTCGTCCTAACAAACGCTTATAAAGGAATAATTAAATCGGAATACACAATTAAATATCCGTTCCACACCCAATGGAAAAGCGCCAAAGACATTTGGCGGGATGGCAAGTTTTCAATTTATTACACGACAACCAAAATGATTTGTAGTAACCGGCCCATAAGTTTCAGTTTATATAGCACGGCATTCAACTTGACTTTGAATAATCGACATCTTGAGTTTGGAAGATTTTCAAGCGAATGGGAAAAATTAGATCTGACAATAGACAAATGCTATGAAAATTGTTCAAAAATAGATGGCGGGAATGAATCTGAAAATTCTCATTGTGAGCATTTTGAATCAGAATCATGTAAAAATGCCGTCAATTTACTCAAATTTTGGAACAACACGTGGCAGACTTGTACCTCCGAATTATCTCACTTGATTAAAAATGAACTGAGTCATTCCAAAACAGTTTTTTTGACTCCAAAAGAAAATTTTGAATTTTATTGGAATTTATTTAAAATTGAAATGGAAAAAAAATCTTCATTGAAATTTTCTCATAATGGGCAAGTTTGGGATGAATCTTTCAGCACGTACAAATATTATTCCATTTATGACGGGCTGGATCCGCATTTTCCCAATTTGATAGCCGACAGAATGAACATTTTAATTAGTTCAGGAATTTATTGGCTGTGGGAGAAGTGGGATAAAATTCGGGAGGGTGGGCTCAATCAATTTAGTTATTTCGAAGATGAAACTGTGGAAAATTATAAAGTTTTATCTTTCAAGGATTCGAATATTCATCTCATTTTTTTGATTTGGGCTTTGTTTTTGGCGCTAAGTTTCATTTTTTTTGTTTTTCTTTTTGGGGGTCAATTTATCCAATTTTATTTTTTGTGGCGTCTTGTTTTTCATTGGTTGAATGATTGAGTCTATTTTATTGCAAATGATGATCAATAAAAATGGTGACGTCTGACTAGTGACGTCATGAAACTCCTTAGAGGTCCCAGGTCACAGTGGAAAATAGAAATGAAACCGTTATATCAAAATAAAGAAATTTAGCAATGACGCAAATGATAAGAATTGGCCGCTGGTTGGGTGGGGAGTTCAGATTTCAGTTTTAGTTGTCTTCAAGACACTGTCTTGAATAAATTATCTTTCAAAAGGGATTCTTATTACATGAACGGACATGACGTCACTGCCAATGATATTTTTTTTCCATTCTTCAACTTGACTCACTTTGAGAAACTCCTGGACGTCTTTAAAGACGTGAATTTAATTCCAATTAAATTGCGCTGATAATCATGTACAGCATCACCTCCGCGGAGAATAATTACCGGAGCTCTGGTAATGGTTTGGTACCAACCAGTGCAGTTTTTATTATCAGGTCAGATTGAGATGATTAAAATTCATTTTTATGAAAGTTATTATTTTGAAGGTTTGAAAAGTAATTTAAATTATTTTTGGATTGATAGCGCAACAATGAAGGGAGCGGTGCAGATGGTGGGTGGGATAGCTGGAAATTGGTCAATTTATTGTCATGGATTTAACCATCCCTCCCCTTTCCGTGAGAAATTTCACTCAACCTTTCCTCATTTTCAAGCCAATCAAAATGGCTACCTCTACAAGTTGGCTGACTCATCGGATAAGACGGTGGCTCATTTGAATGAGATTCAAAAATTTTTGGATTTTATGGCCAAACAATTCCCCAGAATTCAAGTCACGTGTACTTCTCATCATGTCGAGTCTACCTTGACCCAACTTGTGTGGACTGTCACGGTCAATCATTGACAATTTTTTTTGAATTTGAATTTGTCTCTTGCCAAAATTCATAATTAATTTTGATGCATTAATTAATAGCCAATTATTGTGTTGTACTTTTATGAGTTAAATTTTTTTGGAAATATTAAATGACAAGATTAAAAGATTTAATTGTAATTTTTTGGATGTCCCGTTTGCGTATTTACATACGGCACCAGTGCACACAAGAGCCAATTCCTGTGCCTTGCTGCACACCTTAGAAAACCTTTGAAATGTGTGTGAGTGTGACTCACGACTCATATCGTCCCGTTTAATTTTATTACCATTATCACATCACAGGGGTCCTCAAAAGGGCTTTGAACTTCACAGGGAGGCTGGAATTAAATGTAGTGATTACTTTTGAAGGTCTTGTACATTTTTAGAAACTCTTTTGTACCTTTTCTAACGAGGAGGGACCACGTGGGTGGAAACGAGTTTGGACTTGAGATTTGGCACACTCATAGATTTGGTCACCCTGATGACGAAAAGTCAGGTTAGAGCATCTCATAGCGACAAAATCCGGAGAAAACCCGGGTCAAAAAGTCATTCCCCTTATGGTAAACGAGGGCAGTATTTAGCTTTATCATAAGGGGTTTATCATAAGGGGAATGACTTTTTGACCCGGGTTTTCTCCGGAATACTCCGGATTTTGTCGCTATGAGATGCTCTAACCTGACTTTTCGTCATCAGGATGACCAAATCTCAAGTCCCAACTTGTTTCGACCCACGTGGTCTCTCCTTGTAAGTTGTAAACTTTTCTTTGAGCCACAGTTCACTTTAGTTGTCAGTTCAATTACTTTTGAAATAATTAGGAGGCGAGAAAGTATTTCATTTTCAATTTTTTAATTATTCTTACAATTATTTTTGAAAATCTTGTGCAATCTCCGATTTCCTCCGTGTCCGGTCATATGTTAGAAAGTGACAAGTTAGAAAGTCAAATGTTAGAAACGTTGAGTTAGAACGGTCATGTGTTAGAATGACCTCATGTTAGAAAACCATTTGTTAGAAAATTC
>JAQIVZ010001678.1:0-29021 GCA_034700945.1 Arrhopalites spinosus
TCCCCCCCTCATTCAAACTTCCCCCTTCCATTTTAAAATTGATTTTAAATCTCACAATTGAAAGACAAAACTCTATTCTGTGGCTGTTTCCGGACAAATTTTACTAAAATTTATAATTCTCCAATTAAATGTGTCATTCGTCTTGCCATGCTGGAACAGAGAATAAATTTTAATCATTTATCATGAATCATGCTAAATTATCATTGATAATTTTAACACGAGTTTACAATATTAATTTAACATTTTCTGTTTAAAATGAAAACTCCGTTATTTCAAATAACGTATTTGTAACGTATTTGTATTTTAAGTATTTACATTAACTCTATTTACACTTTTATTAACAATTAAATGTTACTTACCTTTACATGGGCAATGGGCTCCAAGTTAATTGAACTCATTCTCTCCACTTTTTAAGTCTTTATTTTAATTCTTCAACTTTTTTAATTGAGATTCTCATTTGAGAAAATAAAATTCTCCAAAAACAAATCAGACGACAATTTCAAACGCTAAAATCGTGTCAAAGTTCAAGGATATTTACAGCTTTGAAAAACGTTTTTTTTCGTACGCTAAAGAGAAGGAGAAGCAAGGATGACTTAAAACTCATGCAAAGGAAAAAAGAGGACTGTAACACTCACGCCGCTTTTCTTGTATCAAGACAAGTTCACAAATGGAATTTAATTTAGTAGTTTAAATATTTATTAAAGTTTATGAATATGAATTAATTTGTTCATGGTTAAAAATGCGTTGGCGTTTAAAATAATAAAACTTTATTTTTTAATTCATGTGATGATCGTTTAATTAATTAAAAAATTCACATTTAAATTACATTCCCCAACATTTACCGCTTTGGCCTATACAGCAAAGACCTCATGCTTTTTTCAACATTCATTATTTAATTGTAATTAATATTTAAATTAATTAGTCTAATATCCAACTACTTACACTATTCCGTCTCTCTCGACGCCAACTTTCAAAAATAAAATAAAATAATGATAAAATATTCCCAACTAAAAGAGCATAAAATATTAAATAAATATCTGAGCCATTCAAAGACAAAGCTTTCGCGCCATTTGAATTATCAGAATTATCATTGCAAAATAAACCCCGCCCCCACATTGGCTTGGTCTCCTCTCCAAATATTTAATTTGATGCCACTTCTCCCATAACCAATAAATCCCCGAACTGAAAATTCTCTTCATTCTCCCGGGTGAATAATTTTGATGGGAATTGGCAGTCACTGAAAAAAAGAAACCTTTTGACTCCCTCAAAAAATTGTCCTCATTTTCGCGATTACTTGAAAACATTTCATCATTATTTTTCATAGCCAATTGAAATTGATTCCAATAACCCCCAAAATCCTTGGCGGTCATCACCAAACCAAAATTTTGGATTTGATCCTCCAAAAGCATGGGAAGTTCTGATGCGCAGGCAGGTTTAATTTCTTTGTAAACATTCAAAATCTCCCGCTCTATCTTGGACGACTTTTTACACTCTTGACCTTCCTTAATTGTACAATTTAATTTTGAATTGTCATTTTGATGACAAAGTTCAAAACATTGTCGAAATAAAGATTGCGCCACTTCAAAAACTCCTTTTGGAAATTGACATTCCTCAATTCCCGCCATTTCTTGATCTGGTCGTGTGCATGAAGAGTACAAGCGACTATTAGTTAAATTTGTCGAGGACCAGGCTTTATTATGTCATAATTTTTTTTCCAATTTTGAACAGGATAAATTACTAAGGGCCAGCCACAAAGAAATATTTTCCTGCGCTAAATCTTTTATCAATTTCAAATCAGTGACGTAAGGATAATTTATTGTATAGTCGACTTTCTGTACTGCCTTATAGGCATTTGTCATGATGAGACTGGCTAGGAGCCAAGCACCTAAAATTGCGCGCCAAAATTGTGGCTCATTGTAATCTTGCGATGTCTTTCATTTGCTAAAAATTTGCTCACTGCGCTCCAGTAAAATTAAATAAATTCGGAAAAGAGTTCAACCCCAATCGGAACCACCGCCAATTTTTGAAGCTTGGCGCTGACCGCGCAAACTCCCTACAAATATTGTAACTAATAGCCAATCTTGGGGCGCAAAAGAGCCAGTAAAAAATCCAAAAGAATCTTTAACTTTTCTGACATGCGCATTCGTAATAAATTTAAAAGTTTGAGTAAAACCAGTTGGAAAAAATTGACACTTGTGACCTGACCATGCGCAACTAAACCACGCGGGTTCTAAATGCCACCATTTGAATCGAACATAACTCGGATTATAATTTAAAATTAATGAACGATTTAAACTAGAAAACAAAAAATGGGTCACTGTATCCAGCAAAGGAATAAAATCAACTCTTTCTAATGGACTTGACCTGGGATGACCTTGCACATGTTCATTATAAGCTTCTTCAATTCTCTTATCCAAATATTTTGATTTTGTAAAAAGAGCGTCAAGTCCTGTCAGCAACCAAGCGATACTGCGACCATTGTCTACAGCCATGCTATGAATTGAGGTCATTCTCCCGTAACAGTTGACCTCTCGCGCACAATTAAATTCAAAAAAAGATGGTGTGGAGTATGCACAGTAGCGACAAAAATAATGATGGCCGCCAAAACTTTCCCGCTCCTTTTCTACTTCATCTTCAGTTTCTTGATTAAGTACAAATGGGAGGGATTTTATTTGGGAGTAATTAATTAACGAATTAATTTGAATAAAATTGAGGAAGCATGTGTCAATTTCTTGTGAAATTTGCTCTAAATTATTTTCTACTGTAGGAGTCAACGACTCCATTGTTTTTATTGGAGGGAATTTTAATATTAAAATAATTAAAATAATAATTATTTGATACATTTTTTACAATATTAAAATAAATAAAATTTTAAAAGGCAATAAACTTTTTGCATGGACAAGAACACTAGAAGCATGCCAATATTTTTTGCATACTTGACAAAACAAGGGCACATGACCCACAACTTTGAATGATGGCGCCTCTCAAAATCTCAAATGTTTACTAGTCACGTTTGTCAAATATTTGTGAATAAATTGACAAATTCAAGACACTTTTTATTGCCTTGAAAATCAGTTTTTCCTAAAATTCAAAAAATCAATTCAACTAACGTCACGTTTCCTTTTTCCTCATTTGAATAGCAAGTGACGTCATTTGTACTACTCAAAGGTCAACGCTCTCACTTTTTATTTTTTACGTGACCTCATAATGACTAGGACCTATATTTATTTTTATCATAAATTAAATTCAAAAACATTTTTTTACTCCGGCCATGAAATTAAATCATGTGACTCAAGTCGTACAACAATCACACAATTAAATTCACAACTGACTAAAAATGAATATTTTGAATAATAACTTGAAAAACGATTTATTTTCAAAACAAAAATGTGGCAATTTTTAAAAAATAGTTTAAAATTCTCTTCCTGTCAGCACCGACTATGCGTAGTGACATTTTTGAGGATGGCGCATCTGGCTGGGGTTTTGTAGTGATGAAAATCAAAAATAAAATAGCCCCAACTTAATGTAAATACATAGAGAATTAATGTGGTCATCATCATCATTATCAATCCTGGTATGAGCATGTCCCTCATTTTCATATTTCCCGCATTGAACACTATCACATTTGGCGGGGTTGCCACTATCCCAAAAATTTGAATTCACCCATCACATTCACATTCACATTTTAAAATTTAAAATTTTATGTACCTGGCAGCATGTAAGCATAAGAGCAAGCGACAGTGGTGGGAAGGGTCAAAAACAATGGATGCCAACATGCGCCTAATGACTAGACCACCCAAATTGAATTTAATTAATTAATATTACTACCCAATTAAAAATGAACACAATTTTTAAATAAAAATTGAATTAAAAATTAAATTTTGAATTTTGTACCAAATCTAACAAAACTGGCACAGTAATGGAAGCAATGGCAGTATTAGAGGCCACTTCAGTAAAAATGGCGACGCCATAAACAACAACGAAGAGCGACGCCTCTGGCGGCCATGACACAAAACTTTTCATTGAGCATCCAATCACCATTCCCAACTCTGATTTATTTACTCCTTCCGACAATGCGAAACCGCCCCCTTGAAAATTTCAAAATATTCAAAATTTTGAAAAATTGATTTTGAAAGAATTTCTTTTTCTTACCAAGAAGCATGACCACACCCCAAGGAAATTTCTGACTGACGTAGCCCCACTCTAAAATTGGTTTAAATTGAACGTCCTTAAAATCTAAAAATAATAAATGATAAAACTCAAAAATTAATTCATTCCCGCCAAAAATGTAAAAAATTATTCAAAATTACCGCGCTTAACTATGGCCTTATAAAATTCCGGATTGCGTGGTAACATAAAGAGAAAAAGAGACATCAAAATGGCTGGCGTGGTCAAAGTAGGATAAATGTCCTCCTCATGTGATGACACGTCCATGTTGTTGTCGACCTTCGAAAATAATTGACCCCACCCAGGGAACAATTTGGGGTCATGAAAAATCCATGCGGTTACAGTCAATTTACAAATGACAATAACCAAAATTTCATGACAGATCAAGTGTCCCAAATCTGTATAACTTTCTCTCAATTTCAAATTAATTTGCACAGCCACTTCCGGTGTGATTGTAAACTCCGTGCCTATTTTTATTTTTTGAATGTGAGTTGCCGCCAAATCTTCTTTACTCAATGCCAGTCTTTTTTCCCTTTTCTTGCAACATTTTTTATTCCCCCTAGCGGGCAGTGTCAAGAACCAAAATTTGAGGAAAAAATAACAAAAAATTGTGTTCACTATCATGGCGGGCATGTTGAATGCCATCCAGGATAAAAAATCAAGCTGGGATTTTTTTCCATGAATTTGGGGGGGGGGGGGGTCTATAAATTTAAAACGAGGGAAATTTTAAATTAAAAAAAATCCTTTTTGTCGGTTAATTTAAAAACTTACTGGTTACTATTAAGAAGTTCATAAGCCACAAAATTGGTGACACTCCCAACCAAAATTCCAGTCCCGCCAATGCTGGCGGTGTAGGCGATTGAGATGAGAAGCATGACTTTGACATTTTGTAAAAATTTTGTCATACTTAAATGTCTTTCTGCCCTACATAAAAATTAATTGTAATTAAATTTTAAAATTATTGTTTAATTTAATTTTTTGTAAAATTTTACCGTGCATTGTCTAAATCAAGAAGGGCTTGAGCTTGTTCGTGAAGTTTGGCCTCAAAATCAAGATTTCTGTCAGGGGGTTGAGGTTTAAATGGTTCTATTTTTTTGGGTGTTAGAGTCTCCATTAAATTTGATTTTATGGCGGGAATTTCAAATTGTACGTCCACGCCACTTGAAAAACTGGACTTGAAAATGGCAATTTTTTTGCATTTCTACAGCATCTGTGTACTCCTTTTGGAGCGATTCTTCCATAGACTAAATTTAATTGTAATTAAATATTTTTTTTTACCTTTTTTTAATTTAATTAATACATTTTGATTAATTTTAATTAATTTTGTATTTTTACAATTAACTCACCTTACTCAATTCAGTCATCGTAGCAGTGACAATAGGGACCATCTATTTGAATGAATAAATCAATTCCCGCCAAAATATAAAAATCTGAATTATTTTAATTGTCAATTGTCAATTGTCAATTAAACTCTAAACATCAGCTAAAACTAGCCACAGAGCTAAAAAATTGAAAAAAATGGGGTGCCAGTAGGGTGATTTGAACCTGTGACCTCGACATTTAAAATTAATTTATGAATTAAATAATTTAATTAAACTTACAAGGGCAGTGACGGCTGTGTTGGACATAAAAAGGGACATGACGGTGGTGGTGAGCATGATTCCTAATAATAATCTTTTAAAAAAATTATTAACTTTGAACAATATTTTAAATTATAATTAAATTAAACTCCAAACCTTTTTAAACTCATCCCCAACCAAAGAATGACTCTCAAGGCCACTCTTTTATGGAGTTGACTAAATTCAAAGGCAAGCGCCAAAAGAATACTCCCCACAAAAATCATTATTGAATCGCTCATGTAATGTCCCACTAGCGAATCTGCAATTTGTCAATTTATTAAATTTTTTTTGCAAATATTAATTAATTAAATTAAAATTGGTACCAGAGGACATGACACCAAAAAAAGGGAAAGCAAAAATTTGGACGAGACTGGCAACAGCCAATGGAATACAATCAGTGACGTAATAAATTATCATAATCAACGCTGAATAGGCTACTGCATACATACTCCCCATCTACCATTTGAAATTATCCCCCGCTCTTTATATTTTATTTTTCTAACAATTTTTTTAATTGAAAAATGACAAAGTACCTTGCTGTCATCTATTTTTGAACCAGCACGGGCTGCCTTGTGAAAGCCAATGATGGGTAAGGCGGCCAGTAAGAATGGAGTCAAGATGGAAATTATAAATGTCCAATAATTTTGACAACAATTTAATCCTTCTTTTTTAATTGCCTTTAACTTTTCCGTCTCTTTTCCAATTTTTAATGAAGACCCGCCATCACCAGCGGCCGCCATTTTTTAAACAGTTAATTCTCTATGATGTACTTAATTGTAATTAAATATAATTAAATTGACAGAAAGTAATTATCAGCGACATTTTTTTGAATAAAACGGAAAAATTTGACTGTAATTTGCACAGAGCAAGTATACGTATACTTGCTCTGTGGTAATTTGAAATGTAGATACAAAATGGAATTTGGCGCCAATTTTTTTGTTTTATTTGCCATATAAGCGTGGAAATATAAATGTACAGCTGTGCCCTGCTGTGCATCATCATTTCGTCTCTTTGATTATTTTCAGAATTTTTATTGAACCTTACAAAAAAATCTAAGGCCTTGGTTCAAATTTTGGCAGTATTTTTTGCAATAATATTGCAACAAATACTGCCAAAAAGGTCATATATATATATAATACTGTCATAATACTGTCAAAAAGGTCCCACCTTCAAAAGGTGGGATGACATTTGACATTAAAATTTAATTGAGTTTAAGGATGAGAATAATTAACAAACAATTTAGACAGTTTAAAACTTTTTTAGTGCTTTTCTCTATATTTGTACCCATAAGGTCGTATAAAATAAGTAAGTTGATATAAAAGCCGCATTTGTTTTGGCGCCACATAATGAAAAGAAATTGTTGAATCAGAGCAGCAATTAAAACCCTAATTAAAAATAACACGTTGAAACAAATTCAAAACAATTAAAATATTTAACTTACCGATACAACATGATAGTAAGAATAATTAAAGTACCATCCAGGCACAGACAAATTGTTGGGAGTAAGAAGCGCATCTGGTGACAAAGGTAAAAATCGTAGGCGACCAAATTCATCTCGACTGTCCCCAGATTTGACCCCGACATGAGTCAAACAATGCGCTATTCCAAAAATTCCAAAAGGCTTTTGAGTCTTTAATCTCAATTTCATTGTAATTTACCAATTTCCGTATCCTCAGCTCCATTATGGTTAGCACTACACATTGAATCATTTAAATTGAGCGCCTCCTCCACAAACTTTCTAACGGCTTCTTTACTGAGAACGTATCCTACAAAAATTGAATTTTAAATTTTTGCGCCACAACCGGAACCCGCAATAAAATTATCCCTTATGCAAACCTGCTCCCCCACTCATAAATCCTTGGCGCCCTGTGTAATTGGGATTAGGTAAAAAATCGGATTTGAATCGACAACCGTAGTAAGTTGGTTCAAATGGATTTTTAGGCGCCAAAAAATGGCGTAGATTTTCAATTATAGCAAAAGTATCATCATCAGCTTTGAAAAACCAGTCGGCATCGTTTCGATGATGGCGCCAAATATATTTGAATGATTCTTTCGTCTTTCCCCATAACCATCCCCTCCCTTCCGATACATTTGGGAGGGCTATGGCTCCGAGTGATAAATCTGATGGCGCCAAATTAATTTAAATTCATTTTATTAATTAATTTAACCTTTACCTTGTTGACTAGACATAAAAATTAATTTATTGCAGTGACGTCCCCAAGTGTCTTTAATTGCTTGACATCTATTGGAGTGACCGGAGGGAGAGGTCATGACCCAGCATAGTATTCTCACTTTGTCGTATAAATTTTCTGATATATTATTCTCATTAGAGACCTCTCTGTAAATTAATATTGAATTATTTAAAATATTTTTGTACAATTAATTTTAATTATTAAATTAACTTGACCTCAAATTGGAGAATGTACGATAAGGTCGAAATTGAGAGGGAAGGGTCATTTCATTGAATAAAAGAGTGGCCAGTCCAAATCCAAAAATAATTCCTGTTCCCAATGTCAATGTCAATTCTCTTAATTGTACATTCATTTTTAATAATTTCCATTTAATATAAATTAACTTTTAAATAATTTAAAAATTTTATTACAAAATTATTTTATTATTGCACATTTTAAAGTTTAAAACACTGTCGAAAGTAATTAAATTTATTGTATTGAAATGAACAAAACAAAATAAATGCCATCTGTGCACATTCATCATGTATTATGTGTGCCAAAATTCCTGTTGAAACATGTTAAAAAAACAATAAATTATTTGAAATGAAAATAGCTTGACGGAGAACGTGGATGAGTTGTCAATTTAAAGACAATACAGAAAATTATCTGCATTTTAAAGAGCCATAGTCTGCGCAGTTTCGTCATTATTAGGACTCCTCAGTATGGCTCACTTTGGGGACAGGAAATTAAAAGTCCTACTTGGTCAAGATTTGAAACTGAAATGAACAATGTCCAACTCAACTCATCCACGTTCCCCGTCAAGCTATTTTCATTTCAATTCTAATTTCGTGGGTCCAAGTACTAATAATTATTCTTGAACCAAGCTTAAAGCATTCTTGAATAATTATGAAAATTTATAATAAATTATTTATTACAATTCAATTTTGTGTAATTCAAATTAAAAATTTTGTCAAATTATTGCCAATTTTAAATGGGGTCACCTCCTCCCACTTTTTTTTGCTGTCTAAAATAGAACAAGAATGGTAAAAATAAAATAATTTTTTGATTGAAAAATAAATTAATTTTATTAAATTCATTTAAATTCATTTTCATAGGTAGCCAAAAGATTAAAAAAAACAATAATTTAACTTAATGTCCATTAAATTATTTTATTCATTTTAATGAACAATAAAAATCACAAAATTAATTTTATTGAGCCTCCGCCTGCGCCTGGTCAACGACATCATTATAGAATTGTTGTGCTTGATTTTCAAAATTACCGCTCGCACTCTCGCTCTCTTCCTCAATTTTTGCTAATTCATTGGTGAGCCACATGTCAATCTCTGCAATCTGATCAGCTGCTTCCTGATTGGCTTGACTTACTGCAGTTTTGAGCCATTGACGAATTGGCTCGTCATTATTTTCATCTTTTCTTCGTTGTTTTGCGACTGCGTACAATCCCAATACTTTTTTGTCCCGCTCTTTTTCAACCACGTGACGATCCCCTTTGGCCTTCATTTCTGCTATTTTGATGGTTCTTTCCAATGACGATAATTCCGGCACGCTAATGTCTTCTAAATTAATTTTAGAAAATTCCAGCTTTGGAATGTCCGTTTCACTAATTTTTGAAATTTTTGAATTGGCGCCAACACCTTTAGTTGATGGTGGAGATTTAGCAATTTTGACTTTCTTTTTGGTAGTAAATAATTTACGAATTGTTTTAAAAAACATCTTTAAAGTTAATTAATTTTTTTAATTAAAATTAGTTTATGCAAATGTTTTAAATTAAATCCAATAAAATTTTCATTGAATAGTAAAATTATATTTTTAATCTCAATTAAAAAAAAAAACTCCACAACTTTTAATCTTAAACCTTGTCAATCAATATCCGCCGCTTGTGATGGATGACGTGCAAAAAAATGATTGATTTGCAAAATTTATTTTATTTAATTGTCCTTGAAATAATTTACGCATTCAATTTATTTCCAAAAATAAAAACAATGGCGCCAATATTGAAATGAAAATTTAAATAATTTAAATTCACGCCACCATTAAAATGGGACATGGGACGATCATTTGGCAGGCGGACATAGTCAATGGTGACCGTAATGATTGTATCCGTATGAAATTGGGTCGTTTTTGTCTCATTCAGGTCACTCCCAGTAGAAGATTGACCCAGGTCAGAACCAGAGCTGGTCATTTGAGTTGTCACCTCGCTTGTGGATGAAGTGGTCTCATTTCCGGTTGGACATGAGCATGTTTTGATGATGTTACAATTGGTGCCGGCACAATAGCAAGTTTTATGACCCGGTTCGGGGCCGTTGAGACAGCCCGAGGTCATGGCATCCTCATTACAGTATTGGATGTCATATAATTTATCATTCCAATTAAGTAACATTGTTACACATGAATTTAGTGGACATTTTTTAATTAATCCTTCCGTATCACAATTACCGTGATCCCCTTCAATTTCACCCAAATTACAGTGACAACTGTTCGTCCCGCCTGTTTTTTAAAAATGACAATTTAATTATAATTAATTTTTTCTTTAGGTTTTTAATTGATTAATTTACTTTTAAGAGTTTTTTTGTGTAGAATATCGTTCAGTGTTCGAGACTTGCTTTGAGACTTTTTGATGAGGAGCATTGAGAGGGTGAGGATGATTATTACAGGAAATTTTGAACCAATTTTTTTGGACAGGTCAAGCTGACCCAGGTCACATTTTGTTAATTACTAATTAATTTAATTAATTGGCCAATTATCTTTATCAAAATTGGGATTCCTGATGAGAATAGTGGACTTTTGTGTGGGAGAAACTATTTCAAAATATTTTTTTAAAAAATATTAACAATTTTGTGACAGATATGGCAACAATGGGAAAGGAAATTTAATTAATTGAAAATTTAAATCTTATGGCCCTGCAGCTGCAGGGCCCTACAGAACAGGGCATAGAGTGTATATGACCTTGCAATTTCGGTTTTGTAATATTTAACAAACGTGTTTAAATAATTGTGTAATTATTTCTTGTATTTTAATTATTTTGTACAATTAATTTTACAATGTTTTGGTTACAAAAAATAATTCGAATTCGGCGCTTAAAAATTCCTTATAAAACAATTAAAACTCTTGACCTTTCCCATCCGCACAATTATTCCACAAACATTTCGGATGACCCTTACATAATAAGATCATCAGTAGCTGACCTGACCCCCATAAAACGTCAAACAGTATGTGAATTTTTATGGGATGAAGCTCTCCAATGGGACAAAAATTTGACGGCTCATGTACTTTCAAAATTTTGGGACAAGAATTATTAGAAATCAATTATTTTTCAAAAAAAAATGTTCATTTTATTACAGGAATGTGGGATAGCAGGTAGAAAATATAATTTTGGTCAACTCTACAAATATTCCCGGGGATTTGGAGCGGGTTTACTTAAACTTGGACTACAAAGACAAGAGGTCATTGCCCTCATCCTCCCCAACATCCCCGAATTTCCCATTGTCGTCCTTGGCTCTCTCGAAGCTGGTCTCATAGCCATGCCACTAAATAATGCGTACACAGCTTATGGAATTACGCGCCAACTTTCAAATTCTTCTGCCAAAATTGTGGTCACAATCCCCGAATTGTTACCCACCATTTTGAAAGTGAAGGAAAGTCACCCTGTACATAAAATCATAATCATCGATGTTCACCAAAAATGCCCTGAAGGATGTCTCTCATTTACTGAAATGACCCGAACTGACCCACGTGGTCATGATTTTCTCAAAAGTAATGAAATTGATTCAAAAACAACCGCCGTCATGCCCTACTCAAGTGGCACAACAGGTCCCCCGAAGGGTGTTGAATTGACCCATGACAATTTAATAGCAAGTGTACGAATAGAAACTCATATAGAAATGGATTTGGGTGAATCACTAAAAGTCAAAGGTCAACAAAATAGACTTTTGGGGATTTTACCTTGCTTCCACATTTACGGACTTTACCTTTCTTGCCTCTATGGAGTTTACAATGGAGTCCATTTTCGATTCCTTCCAAAATTTGACCCCGTGACCTTTTTTTAAAGTGTTCGAGAACATGGTCCAACTGGCTTGCATTTAGTACCCCTTCTAGTGTCGTTTGTAATAAATTCAAAAGAAACTGGCCTAAAAGAGTTGGAGAGTGTCTCGACAATTACTAGTGGAGCGGCCCCTATTGCACGGAATTTGATTTTTGAAGTAATAAAAAAGGCGGGGAAATCCATTTTATTTAGACAAGGCTTTGGCTTGACAGAAACAACTTTATTGGCTTTGATGCCACCACGGACAGTTGGCAATACTAAAATTGGGTCATGTGGTCAACCCTATCCAAGTACACAATGTAAGATCATCAATCAAAAAGGTCAAAGTTTAGGACCCAATCAGGAGGGTCAACTTTGTATATGTGGGCCACAAGTAAGTGATAATATTTTTTGAATTTGGCGGTTAATTATTTTTTTGAAATATTCTAATGGTCATGAAAGGTTACTACAATAATCCGGAGGCAACGAGAGAGGCCATTGACCCCGAGGGTTGGTTCCACACGGGTGACATGGGTTACTACGATGAAGAAAAATATTTTTTTATTGTTGGGAGAACTAAAGAATTGATAAAGGTCAAGGGAGCACAAGTGGCGCCAGCTGAACTGGAGAACGTGTTAAAAGAACTAGAGGGCGTTGTGGATGTTGCTGTAATTGGTGTTCCTGATGAGAGAGCGGGTGAGCTGCCACGAACTTACATTGTTACAAGTGACCCAAATTTAACGTCTGAGAAAGTTGACCTTTTTATGAAGGATAAGGTCGCTGAGTTCAAGCAACTTAAGGGAGGCATTGAGTTTGTTAAAATTATTCCCAAGACTAATGTCGGCAAAATTTTACGACGTTCTCTTTTGGAGGATTACAACAAAAAACTACACAACTAGACATTTAAATCAATTAAATAAATTCCCAGGCCATATACACTCTATAGTATAGAGTCACTATACGCTCCGGCTTAATAAATTGGAGGTCAAGTTAATTGTAATTAAATATTTCATAATAATTATTCATAATATATTGAATAATTTTAACATCAACTGGAATACAGAATAATAATTAATTGTATAATTAATTTGTTATAAATCTTCCATTCCCCCCCCCCCCCAAAAAAAAAGATTCGGCAATGTTCCCAATAGTTGGGAACATTACAAATTGTAATGTAAAGTGAAGGGGAAACATTTCCGATTTTTTTTTCTCAAAAAAGAGTAGACTTTTTGTACTAGAAATATGAAATAAAATAACGTAATAGTTAATGACATAAATAATTTAAAAAGTTTGTGGTTTTATTTGATGGAAAAAAAATGAGTACTAAAATTGTTGGGAAAAGTGGTGACGGGAAGATCAAGTGATTTATTAGGTTTGACTCAAAGGTGAATGATTGAATGGTCCATAAAATAATTCGAGTTAATTTTTAACCAGTATTTTCCTGTTGGTCCCCCCCACACTGCACTGCACTGCTTACAAAAAAAGTGTGAAAGGGATTATGGCCTTTCTTTGGGGGCCATTCTTGTTGACTGTGACGTCACAAGAATGTCCTAATGACAAAGGACTGACTCAATAAAAATAAAATTGTTAAAAAATATTTAAATGGTTGCTTCATTGTTACAGTACGTAGTCACAATAAACGTGAGTTGAACAATGGGAAAATGTAGTTAATTATCCATAAAACTCACCGTCGATTATAATCCAAGTGACATTTTAACCTCCAAAAAATTTTGGTGTACAGGCAATTGAAAAAGGGCTCTAATACAATACAAGAAGGGTTCAAAGGAAATATAATTTATATTTTGAGGAATACAATAATTAGTTAACCAAGACTTGATTAATTGGAATCCAATTATTGGAATAATAATGAAGATTTATCTCCATCTTACTGCCATCTCATTCCTCGCCTTAATATTTTACTCGATAATTGTACGGGGTCAAGACCAGAATGGGGATGGGCAAAAGGTTGGATTTTTTGGAGGAATTTTTGAGTCGGCCAAAAATGTATTTGGTCTAAAGAACATGATCGTCTCCTTGAAACCCAAGCTCAATTTACCCAAATGGCCCTTCAACTTGTTGGTGAATATTTTTTACAAGTGAAATTATGGGAGTGGTAAATATTGGTATTATTATAACGAGGTGAATTATTAATTAATGTGAAAAATCAAAATTAATTGTGGTTCCAATTTATATTCGACAGCTTAGAACGGCGTCCAATGTGTCAGAGGCGCCATTTTACCTGGCTGGTTTTGACTACAAATACCAACCAGGTGAGTAGAAAAAAAATAATTGGTGTAGCTCAACTGTAGTTTGATATTTAATTAAAACTAATTTTTATGATTCTTGTCTTTGGTTCCAGTCTGGATAGTTCAATCCAAGTTAATTGGGACAACTGATCCAGTTCGAAAACTCCTGCCTTATTTGTTCTCTTAGACTGCATTTCAATCCAGGGTTTGCATGTAGGGTTTGGGGTTGCTATTGGCAACCAGTTGTTGTTTGAAACAAGCAATTTTTTTCCAGCAAAAACTTTTGTAACCATGGATACAGACCCTCGATAAAATGCTTTTAGTTCTAAATTCTAAAATGCCACAAAGAACTTAGATCTAAGTTCAAGGATAGTTTTTGACTCTCGCGCGAACAGCTAAAACATGCCCTTGTTCTTTGAATCAATGTCTTTGTGGGATTTTAGAACTTGAAGCCTTCATATGAATATGAATAAATTAATAAAAACTAATGGAGAACTGGATGGCTATGTCTGTAGGGTCGATGTTGGCTATTTGAGACAGATTTTGCAAAGTTGAAGTTTGATGTTAATTATATCTTAAATTATTCTTAAACTATTTGGGCTAAATGTGTATGATCAGCGACAAAGTTGTCGTACAACTCATACTCAATCACCTTGCAAAGTTTCATATCATTCTAAATGACCCTCTAGTTGTAATTAACAACTTAAATAACTTTGTTGCGTGTCTTGACTGACCATAATTGGTAATTCAAGACGAACGTTTAGTGATGCAAGACAACTTTTATCTTTCCCACTCCGTTCAAAGGGTCAATTTTTTTTAATGTGACCTTACGTATAACTGAGGTCAAGTATTTAAATCAAGTGGTGACATGGAAGCCACAAATTGTAATGTAACACTTTAATATCTGCAGAAACCTGCAGAATCCTTCAGAATCCTGCAGAATAAAGCATTATCCTGTAAAAATTTTCAGTCCGTGCAATCCTGCAGATTTATCCGTTTTTTAACTTATCTCACTTCCGTTTTAAATTTATCTCCTGAGTAAACTATATTGCCGGAGTAAGTTTACTTTTTAAGAGGACATGAACTTTGAAAAATCTTCAATTTATTAATTTTAATTTTATTTCATGAATTCAAAATCTACAAAATTTGAGTTTATTGAAAAATATAATCAGTTTGATAAAAATTATAAAAAATTGCATCCGATCTTTAACTACATAAATTACGTTGGAATTAAAATAATTATATGCAAAAAGATAAATAACTGGCATTATTTTTAAACTGCAAAAATTAATAATTAAGTTCGGAGATAAAATATGTTTAGAGAATTTTTAACTTTAAAAATCAATTATTGTCCAAAGTAATTTACAAATACTTTATGTTCATATCAATAAATGATAGAGTCAAATAATTTTGAAAAAAATCAACGATTGTATTAATATGCTGGATCCCATATCCTCCCTTAAACCCGGGACCAGGGATCCAGCGACAAAAAAACAATGGGTAACTTGTGGCGGGCATTTTTTACAGCAGTAAATGTTGAAATGTATTGCAGTTTTAAATAGAAAAAGTGTTTATGTAATTATTTGTCGACCTTGCTTTTCAATGCTCTGTCTAAGCCGTGGAATAACAGCGTTACAAGCATTAATACACATAGACCTTTCAATTAGACCCATATGTTTACTAATGTGACAATGAATAAGTAATGATTGATGGAATCAAACGAATTTGAAACGGCAATAAGATAAAACTTTATTAAAACGTTGGACCCCCTACCCTCCCTTAAACCCGGGACCCAACCTGCGGGGATTCAACAAAAAACTTATTTAATAAATAACACATAAATTTGTCCCGGGTTTTTGCACAGTAAAGTATAAGTGGTTATTTAAAAATTTGATTCCCTTGCTTTTCTATGCACTGATGAAGCCGTTTGACAACAGCTTCACAGGAATTGGCACACATTGACTGGTCAATTAGTACCATTTCAGTAATGATTGCCTCCTTTAGTTCTTCATTTGTAGTTGGTTTATGACTATAAACTTAATTTTTAAAATATCCCCATAACCAATAGTCGCATGGGGTGAGATCCGGACTACGAGGTGGCCATTCGTGTACTCCTCCAATTCCTATCCAAGAACGTGGAAACCGGCGGTTTAGCAGAGACAAACAGTCAGCGGTGCGATGAGATGTAGAGCCATCTTGCTGAAAATACAGAATGCGGCGTCTTGCCTAAACCGGAAAGACCCTTTCGTTCAGCAAAGAATAGTAGCGTTCCCCTTTAACGCCACAAGCCATGCGCCCTCAATTTTTTGTTCTCCATTAAAATGAAAGGCATACAAAGGATAGGTAGCCTGTTTGCCGTGGAGGCCATAAAAAACTATTTAGCCGGGTTGTTAATTAAAAGATCACTAAAAATGTCACTTCGAATTCGAATGACAATATATTTTGGGAATACTTTGGCTTTGGCATTATTTAGTCCCATGGGAAAGAAAAAAGAACAGGTTGTGGAAGTCACTCGCGGGTCTGTACTCATAAGTGGTGAAGGCAAGGTCCACGTGACCTTTCAAATTTTTTACTGTTGACATGAGACTGACATTATTCCCAACTTGGGCTCTGTGACCCAAGGTCAATGTTTTGTTGTTTAGGAAGGAATTGATGAGAACGGGGACATTTAATTCGGTGTACTCAAAAATGGGATGAAATTCGAGGAAATGGAGGAAAGAGTTTGTGAATTTGTGAAAAAATTGGGGTCAAATTTAAATTGTTGGGGAGGGGGTTGACATGTACGAAAAAAAGGAAGAGAAGAGTGACCTTGACATTTCCATGGGACACCATTTTGGTTGACCAATGTTGACTTTCAAACCGGTCTACTCATGTCAGCACTGGTGAAAGGAGAATGAAAAATAATTGGGCTTAATTTAGCTTCTACGTTGGAGAGCCCTTGAATAAATTGACATAATTTTTTGACAACTTTGACAATTAAATTGATTCTTTGAGTGCTGACAAGTACTTTTATTTTGCACACACATTTTTTAAATGATTCCCGCCTAAACATGAATGTCTTCTCAACTTTAAAATAAAAGCCATTAGGTACGCATTAGTAGACAAGCTAAAAAATAAATGTTTTAGTGTCAAAAATCAAAGCAGCCAAATGACTCTTGACCTTCCCGTGTAAGATCATTTAATTTAATTGTCAAAATGTTGGGGAAAATTCCCTAATTATGGCGCCGTTCCACCTTGATTGATTTTTGAAAAAGTTGATGAGCTTTTTAAAATTAAATGAGTATTTCATTACTCTAAATTTCATAAACATAATTTAGAATGAAACACGTTTAGAATAATTAGTATTAAATATAAATATTTTGATATGTCTCCATCAAAAAAACAAAACAAAAACCCAATTAGGCGCAACGTATTAGTATAAAATTAACATAAAAACTTTTGACAATTAATTTAAAGTCATGTCTCATTTTTTGTGATTATTGTAGGGATTTATTTAATTAGCCATTAGTCTAATTAAAAATGTAATTTTGTGATTAATATGTATCATTTTAAAAATTAGTTTTTTGGTATAAAATGGCTGGAAGCGTCCCTTGAAAAATCATTCCAGCTTGAGAATTTCTCACCAAATAATTTTTAAAAACAACGGAAAGCAGAAGTTTTGTTTGAAACTTGAAAGGAGGATAGAATGAAGGTAAGAAATTTGAATAGAATTTGTTGTTGATTGTTGGAATATACAATTTTTCTTGTTTGTGGGTTGTAGGGCATGTTGGCGTTGGTTGTGGTGACGGTGGTGGTTGGACTGGGTCAATGTAAACCGACTGACGTTGCTTTGGCACGTGTTGATCCGGCAAGGCACTTTCGGCCGGATTACTTTCGAGCAGCTGGTGGTGGTGGACGTAGCGATCATGAGGTTGAACGGGCAGCTGGTGGAGGTGGGCGATATTACACCGAACTACGAGCAGCTGGTGGTGGTGGGCGTAGCGATCATGAGATTGAACGGGCAGCCGGTGGAGGTGGACGATACGACCGAGCAGCTGGTGGTGGTGGACGGTACGACCGAAGAGCTGGTGGAGCTGGACGTAGCGATCCCGAGATTGAGCGGGCACATGGTGGATGGGAACGCTCATATCCGCCGATCTTCGCATTGTAGGTTTGAAATACCACCCCGCCTCCACTCATGGACATTGAAACTTGGATAATGGAACTCGCCCCTTGTTTTAATCAATATTTAAAACAAGTTAATTTTAATGTAGACTAGATTTTTTCAAAATTTTTAATTTTTGCTTGATGAAGAATATAAATATTTATATTTTAACCAGCATAATTCTAGTTAGTAATGACAAATAATTTGGAATTTCCCCTAAAATGAATTTGAAAATCATTTTGTTAGTCAAAGTCAATTTGAGTATAATAAAATGATAATTTGAACAAATGAAGTTGATTTAAATAATTTACTAGCAGAATTTGAGCAGTTTTGTGATTATTTATTTAAAGGGTCAAAGAGAAAATAGCTAAAACTCTATTGGTCTCGATTAATTAAATATAAAGCTCTTTGATGAATAAATGATTTCCCGATACAATAATCAGTGGTACAATAATTAAGAAAATAACTTTTTTTTCAAAAATTTTTAATAGTGTCACTTTAAAATACATATAGATAGTCACAAATCAACATCGCTAGCTTGCAGGCAAAATGACCTATCTGCATTTACCCTGCTGGCTAACCTATCCATAGTTTTTCACTAATTCAAATTTTTTAACTGACATGGAAAAAATCCCAAAATGGCTGCCATGACCAAAACAAGTTTCAATAATTTTAGTTTTCTCTCCATTTTTTTAAAATTGTTTGGCGCGGCTAGAATTTTGAATTGAATGACCAAAAAGTGACAAGTAATTTAATTTATTGCAAAAATGTGAACTGCCGTGTGCAAAAAATTTTAGTTCTAATTAATTTGGCGCCCATATTAAAATGCCTTTTTGCAAATTTTATTACCAAATTCATTTTATCAATAGTCAATAGTAATTTTTTTAATCAAATTAAAAAAAATATTTTTTGCGCTTCTTGCGATTGCACTTTGCAACAACAATCGTCAATAAATTCGGGTATTTCGGTTTGTCATCATAAAAGGCTGGTGGGTAGAGGAATTATTTTGCACACTTTTTCGTAACAAATTCACGAACTCGAGTCTTAAGCTCCTGAACAATGGAAACCATTTAAAAAAAAAATTTGAATAAATTGAATGGAGACGTTTGTCATGCTTTAAAGTGCAATAATATTTTTATTTCATTTATTTATTTAAAAAATGGACCCTTCATAATGATTTATTTCCTCTTCATTTGAGGCTAGCAAGCTTTTCAAAAAGTAGCGCTCAAGCACTCAATAAAAAGCTTCCACCCAAAATTTTAAGGGTTGGGTAACAATCCACAAAAGTGTGTTGAGTTGGTTCCACTGACAATTGAAGACAATGTGGTTGTGTCTTCCTTTTGTAGTCCAAAAAATACCGCCAATTTAAACCCCGCTCTATTAGCTTCACCGTCCTGAAAAAATGACGCCAGTTTTAAAATTTTCATCGTCTCTAATTGACTATTTAAATTGAAACTCTTACTGCAATTTAAACATTTCAAAATTGTCAGACCCCTTCCGCATAATCATGGCATAGTCCACACGTGACCCTTTGCGACCTCTCAAATTGTCCACTTGACACACTTGATTAGCTTCGTATCGTTTCATGAGGACGGGATAAAATCCTTCTATGGGCGTGGTCATAAACGCCATCTTTGACCCTTTTTCCATCACCAAGTCCACTGCATTTTCATCTGTTTTGTATAAAATCTGTGATCTCTCTATGATCTCATTTTTTTCTTGGGGATCCTATAATTTAATTTAAATTCTATGATTTTGGCGGTTTAATTTAATTTTGAAGTCAAATAGTTAAATCTTACAGATACGAAAGTGGCGGCAAATATGAGATTGTGTGGGTTGACAAAAGTTTTGAATTCAAGTTTTGAAAAGTCGCTAAATTGTTTAATTGGAGGATTCGGCATTGAAATTACTGCCACTAGGGTCGCTGTGTAAGAACCATAGAGAATGGCACTGGTCAACATTCCCACCATGAAGACAATTCGAAGATGACAGCACTCTATCGTTTTGTATCATCCTGAAATAGTTTCATAGCAAAAAATATTGTAATTTTAATTCATATAAAAGCGCCATCTAGAAATTAAGTTAACCTTGATGACACAAGAAACAGATAGACCAACAGATGACGTTCCAAGGATCAAATTCAGACCCATCATTTGAACATTTTATCTCATTTCTAAATTTTACCACCTTTTTCTTGTAGAATGAAATAAAGAGGGCACTCAAACCAATAGAAATCCAAACCAATGACGCCCCAAAGTTCCCGGGTAAAAGGGAGGACGTAAATATTGCGGGAAGAATCGACGGGGGGTTGCAAAAGAAGATTTTGGGTCTAGAGATAATCAGCAATTAAATTTAAATTAATTTAAATTCAAAATATTTGACTTACTCATCCGTTTCAATTGAAGGAAGATATTGAATATGGCGGGCTCTAGTGGCAGTGACGGTAAAATCCTGCAGGATTTTCAATTTCTGCCGAATCCTGCAGGAAAAAGAATTTTCGCGGAGTCCTGCAGACGCAGAATTTCATGGCGGTTACAATGAGTTCAACTGCGAGTCAATCAGACCTTGGGGTAACCCCAAGTCTTTCCAGTAATGGCCAGGCGTCGCATTTTGGTATTACACCAAAATGGCTTACCTGCTCATCGCACAGCTGATTGTCGGAATGTTCTTAACTCTCGTTTTGATGCATCTTGGATTGGAATACGAGCCGTCCATGAATGGCCGCCCCGTAGTCCAGATCTCACACCACGTGATTTCTGGCTATGGGGCTACTTGAAAGATAAAGTCTATAAACACAGCACAACAACTAATGATGACTTAAGGGAAGGTATTATTAGAGATACGGGTCTAATTGAAAGGTCTATGTGTATGAATGCTTGTAACGCTGTTGTTCCACGGCTTAGACAGTGCATTGAAAAGCAAGGTCGAAATCATTGTAACCGCCATGAAATTCTGCGTCTGCCAACAGTCGAACAAGACCAGTTTACAAAAATATCTGCAGGACCCTGCAGAAATTGAAAATCCTGCAGAATTCTGCAGGATTTTTAAACAAAGTGGTGAAGGACAAATTAGCTGACCTTTCTTGTTCACAATATTATAAAAATAATAACTTGAAACGTAATTAAACTGATTTTATCAAAAAATTGGTAATTTTCTTTCATAGAAAGTAGAGATTTTGAAAAAAAAATGTTGCCATGGAGATAGGGTGGTTGTTACACTAGGGCTTCAAACAACAGCTCAAAATGCTTATAATAATTATGGCGTTTTTTTGAAAACCCGGAGCAACAAAGCAAATAATAATACCCTCAGCTCGTTTTACTTTAGATTTACTTGTTGTCAAGGGTTACTAAAAAATTGTCAACATTGTTTACGAAACTTTTTGACAAACATCTGACACTGTGCGACCGTTTGTTGGTCGCCATTCGATGTGTTTTTAAAATTCTGAAAGAAAGTTTGATTTTTTTGCTTTTATTTTGGATCTACAGGGTATCCGCAGCGATGGGTTACCTCTTGGTCCGATTGTTTCGCCATTAAAATTTTTGAAACCGCCATGAAATTCTGCGTTGGGCATTAGTCGAACAAACCCAAAAATACATTTGTAGAGTTTTTATATAAGCAAGTGAAGTTCGTTGCGTTTTGAAAAGGACACCTTTGAATACGTACACATTGTCACACAATTTTAATTCATAATTATTTAATTTACTTTACAATACCTTTGTAACATTTCAAACAGACTAGTCCACCTAGTAGAGACATCTGACACCATAGGCTTCACAACACCAAGTCTAAATCTTTTTCCAACGTAATCCTGCAGTTTTTCATTGTTGCAGGATGATTTTTTGAACGTTCGACTGGTGTGCCAAATTTTCGTAATTGTTTTAGCGTATGAGTTGTAGCAAATTTAATGCCCTATCCGAATATGTTCACCATTTAAAAAAATATTCACCCGTTCCAAAGTTACAGGTCAAAACGTGAAAAAAGTATTATCATTTGAAAAATTTTGACCACAATTTGTTTGACTTTTTTCACGTTGCCACAAGCCATACGCTGTGACCCCATAAAAATTCCGAACTTTGCAGCATGAAAAATGAATTGGAAAACGGCAAAAAAAATTATTTTCCAAAAAAAAACTTTTCTGACCGCCCTTTATCCACCGAACCCTTCAATTAGTGTCGCATTTAAAATTAATTATTTTCCTAATTTTGTCAATGATTGATAACCTAATACAGTTCTAATTTACTGTCAATTACCTTTTACTTTACTGAAATTCCTTAATTTTCCTCACAAATGTCCACCTCTCGGCTCTATGTGTTCACTCCCACCTTGGTCCCAAGTAATTGCCAATTAATTGGAACACATGCCACCCAATTTCTTGGGCGTCCCAAGGAATTGGGGACTTTTAGACCAATTATATTTTTCACTCGACTCCAAGGAAATTGGTTACCAATTACCAAATAACTTGGTACTTTTCCTTGGAAACAAAACCAAAATTCCCATCTCTATTCTCTAACGAAAGTTGGTCCCAAACATTAAAAAGTTTCATAAATTCAAATAAAATATTTTTTTTATTTTTTCTAGAACTCCCATTTTTATAATCGCAGGAGATCATGTTCTTAGTTTGCCAATAGCTTTTGACTACGGATACGTCGCCTTGGGTAAATGACAAGCTTTCATGTGGACATTGAACTGTCTAGGAGCATCACAGAAATATTTTTTCATTTTTGTAATTCATGACTCATATGCATTTCCAGGTGGTTTCCTTCAAACAACAATATTGACAGCCATGCTACGCCAAAAATCATTGTTTGCTCAACGTCTCAAGGATTGTGCAACTCTTGATAACTCCAAGGATGACATTCGAGACAAAATGTCTTTTAGTGTACTCCCACCTCATTTAGGGGGTCCCAGTGCAGTGGTCATTCTCCCATTGCCATTTTTGCTAGACCAACAGACATTTACAAATCTACATAAATTAGTCAGTTTTTTGTTGACAAAAATGCAAAATGAAGTCCTGGATATTTCCATCAAGTTAATATTAATTACAAAATTAATTAAACTTTTTAATTTCATTTTTGATTATGGGAAGCACGCTACCATATACGTACGACTGTGTGGGATAAAATTGTCATAAAATTGTATTTTTTTTGTGGGTCATGTGACTTGTAGGTTTCAAAAATATTTATTGTTCCGGGGCCAGTAAAAACCATAGAGAGAAATTCCAATCCAAGTTGGAGTACAATTTAATTGTAATTAATTTAAAATAAAAATGACTTTGGATCATCAAAAATTTGAGTTGTAAATGAGACTCAAGTTATGAGTTTGCAAAAATGGACATTACAAAAATATGTATTAAATTATTTGCAAAAACGAAATTAATTTTACGATTCCATTCCACATTTCTTCCCTGTGTCTTCATCATTCAAAAAAATTGTGAGCAAGATTTAAGTTGAGACCAAAAACTTGTTTTATTCCCACCCTCACCCGTCAGGGTCAAAACTGTGAGAGTCCTTTACTCTTTTTTGCACATGCAAAAAAAATTACAGGTAGATGGTTCAAACCCAATTTTCATTTATTTTACTCGTAAATTCCCCATTTAACTCTTTCTTTGGACTGGTCAAAATAAAAGACAAAGGAATTTTTTTGGGGGGCGGGGGATCATTAAATTTGAAAACCATGCAAAAAATTAAATTCCGTATGAAAAAAAAGTTTACAATTGTTAAACCTAATCAAGTGATTGACGTCATCAAAATTCATTAGCGGCGTATATACAATTTTAACAGCTAAATAAAATCAAAGGAAATTCCAACTTTGTACAATTTATACACTTTTTAGTTTTAATGTTCAACTGTAAAAGCTAAAAACATTTTACGGCTCAGTTTTTTTTTCAAAATTTTAAACAATTTTGAAAAAATTAATTTAAAAGAAGATCACCACCCAAAACATAATAAAATATTGGCAAACTTCATAATTTTTTGCAAAATATTTTATATTAAAATTGGCGAGATTAAATATAATGGAAAAAATTAATTCTAATTTGCAAAAACATGAGAGAGAAGCTTTGAAGGAGGTAACTACTAAAAAAAAGTTTTATTCTTAATTGTTTTTATAATTATTTAATTATCAAAAAAGTGTAAAAAAGTAGGTATAAACAAGTTTAATTAATTTTATAATTTTTTGGTTGTACAGTTAAAAAAGAGACTGGAAGATATACAAAGTCAAGACGTAAAAAAATTGACGAGTGACTTTTATCTTTTTCAATGGCTCAAAGGTATCCTTTTTTGCACATAAATTAGGCATTTTTTTGTAAAATTATTAATTAATAATTAATAATAATTAATAATTTAATGACAATTTAGAAAAGCAAATTAATTTATTAATTATTGTTACAGCTGATGGAATGAACGTTAACAAAACGGAAACTAGTTTACGGGATGTGAGTCATCTTTTTTAAATTAATTTTAAAAATTAATTAAAATATTTTAAATTTTAAATTTAGTCATTTCAATGGCGCCTTGAAAACAACGTGACTGACTTATTTGAAAATTTTCCACACGAACTTTCCAAAGAGTATCCCCTCTACTATGATATGCACGCCAAGACTGGGATGACTGGTACTACAAAATAAGAAAATTTAAATATTGGCGGTCTTTCATTTGAATTGAATTTTACAATTAAAATTTAGTTTTCAGTTTATTCATTGAGGACTGGGACATTCGAGCTGGATTGGATCGAGGGGATCGAGATAAAATAAAACGATACGCAATTCTGCATTCTTTAAAAGGTGAAAATGTTTGGGTGGAACATAATGAGCGCCTTTTACAGAAAGATGGCGTTGACATCATGTACAATCCTGAACCCGTTCGGTTTCTTATCAACGCCAAAAATGTTAAAATTGAACGTCTTCTTGTGCCCAGAGGTACGAAATTAAATTTACTCTTATTGATTTTATTTTTTTTATTTTTTTTTTAAATTTCCCTCTCTTTTTTTATATTTAGTCATTGAATCCTTCATCTTATTGATGAAAGCTCTCTCAAGGAATTTTTTGGGGTCGGGTCTTGAGTTGATTTTTGTTAATTGTGAGTTACAAAATATCCAATTAATTCTGTATTCTGTAGTTTAGATTTAGATTTTGAAAAAGAATGAAGAATTTTAATTGTAATTAATGTAACTTCATAGTTTCAACAATGTACTACGTGGGATTTAATATGGTTAAACCATTTTTAAAGTGGGCGAGTAAACTTCAAGTTTATAATTGTGATCAAACTAAATGGAGTCAAGTCTTATTTGAATTTATTCAGCCAGATCAACTTCCCCATGAATTTGGGGGTACTAAATGTAAAATTAAGGACTAAATTAATTATTTAAATTTTTATTTAGCGGGAATTTTAAAAAGTCCTATTTTGTGTAATTTTAATCCATCTTTTATTTTACAACAAGCGAATTTGTAGGCTGCTACGCAGCCGTCGAGTTAGTATTTTGTGTATAATCAGTTTACGATTTCTTTGTCACACTCCTTCTGCAAGTTCATGTTTTCAACGATGAGCGAGATGTCATGTAAAGGACTGAATTTTTAATTGTGGCCTCAAAATTCTATTTATAGGGTCTTTTTATTTGTAGGTTCAAACTATACTTAGCTTTAATTTTAGTGTCAGATTAGTATTTGTAGGACTTGACCTGAGTACAACAAATTTTGATTTGTAGGGCCAGTTTTATTTGTACGATCAACCTTTTATTTGTACACCGAGACGAGAATTTATAGAGCGCAATTGTTTGTGGGGTTAAATTTTAATTTGTTGGGCCAAAGACTAAACATTTTATTTGTAGGACCGATTATTATTTGTTTGACCCGAGTACTGTTAGAATTAAGATTTTATTTATAAGGTCACTTTATGTAAACGTCCAGTTTATCAGTCATAAAGTCAAGAAAAATGATTAAAATAAATTAAACATCAGCAATTCATTTACCAGAAAATGATTGAAAAACTCACGTGTCAATTTATGCTAACTGTAAACCGACCTTCAAAGAAGAGGTAATTGGCTCAAAATTAAATTTGTAGGACCTAATGAACCGAGTATTATTATACGCGTTTCAACTTATGTAGCAGACAACTTATTTGAAGAGTCAAAACTTGATTTATTGTATGGCCCGATTCCAGTTTACACGGGTCAAAAATTTCAGGAATAATTAAAAAAATTTAATTTGTCAAAAGGTCAAAATTCATTTATTGTATGACCCACCCGACCAGGACAAAACATGTATAGCCAAAAATTTTTGCAAGGTCAAATTTTAATTTGTATAACCAAATATTTAATTGTAGAGGCAAAATGACATTGATATGGCCAGATTATAGTTGGGGGCCAAAGAATTTGTAGGACCCAAGCGTTGGTATTGGCAAAACAATTGTTTTTTAAATTTTGTCTTTTAAAAGACAAATTCTTGGATCAAAGGGTCAAAGTTTAGTTTGAAGGGCGAAAGTTGTATTGTGGTCTCATACTTTCGCTTATGATATTCGCCAAAATATTGTTGTAAAGTTTTAATTTTTGGTGTAGGGCCGAGAAAGACTTTTCGTTTGTAGAGCCACAAAGAAAGTTGCATCAAAAGCGTATTGTACAAAATTAACTTGTCGAGTCAAATTGTATTGTAACTTCAAAGATTCGCAAGCCAAACAAAGAATAGCCAATGTCAATAAATCAATCTTATTTTGGCTTCACATTTTTTGAATCATAATGGGTCTAGAAAAAAGTTTTAGAAGTAGGCTTGACCTCACACGTTGAGTTTTAAAAACACAATTTTCAAATGAATTGACCATGTTAATATAACACCGGCCCACGAAACCATTTTATTTTTATGTGTTTATAGTATTTGTGCTTTACTTGATCTTACGCAATCCCCCACGCCAAGTATTTTCGTTTCATAATTTGAACAAATAAATTTATGCTGAGGTCAAAAGGAAGAAAAATTAAAAATTGCTTTACAGTGACATAATTGTAACACTTGGTTACATCTAGAGATTGTTTTACAAATGTTGGTTTAAATTTTGGAAAATAATTTTAGAAAATTTTGACCAATGTTTGTTTTGACCGTAACTATGACAAATAGTGGCCAAGTGGAGACTTTTGGCCATTTTTTTGGTGGCCAATGGTCATAACTGGGTCAGTTGTAAATAGCCTATATCACCCGGAAGAAAATGCCCTTTAAAATGACGTATCGCTCATTGTTGTACGTGGAATACTTTGGTAGGAGTTAGCTAACAAAGGAATTGTGTTACATATTATATATATAGATTTTAATTTTACAAAATATCAAAACTATTTTCTACTTTGAAAACTTGGACATCAATAAAAAAAATTAATTTTAATTTTTTCTAATTTTCTCTCTCTCTCCCTGCACTACAATTAATTAATTCATTTTTTAAAAAAATTAATTCATTTGTACTTATACACCACGGACCCCTTCTGACCTTCCATTCAATTGACCTTGAGCTTGCCCTTAATTTACAATATTTTGAGATAATTTCATAATTATTGTTGCCGTGGGTTCCGACAATTTTCAGTTAATTTGAATCCACAAAATTTTAATTTTTTAAAAAATGTTTATGCCTAATGTCATTTCACGAGACCACTGCAACTGCACTGTACAGGAATTTGAAAGGCACCATGTCATGAATTGAGGGAAATCACGATAATTAAAGTTTAAATTGACAAGTGAAGATAATTAATTGTAATTTAAACTCAAAATTTCACCCGCGTCCCGCCCGTCAAAATGTCGTTCGTATTTGACACGAACAGTAACAATGAAATTGATCGGTGTTCCCAGGAATATCGGGAACCCCGCCCCGATGAAATAATTCTTTACGAGTACCCCCGCAGCTTCTACTCTCAAATTGTAATTGACCCCATAACGGCCATTTTTAAGTTTTATTAATTGTATTTGTGTGGATATTTAAATTGGGATTAATTTGGCAGGTCCTCATGGCTTTGTACTACAAGAACGTGGCGTTTACAAAGGAATCGATGGACATTCATTTGGGTAGGGCCAATTTTATCTTGTCCTTTGAGTGTCTTAAAATTCATATAATTGTGGTTAATTGACAATTAACATGTGGGATTAATGGTGTGTTAGGCGATCAATTTGACCCGGGTTTCTTGCTTTTGAATCCCCGAGGGGAAGTTCCGGTTCTCCGATGCGGACTGACAAAGACGACCGTCACGGACTCGATTCTGATCATCAACCACCTCGACGAAATCTACAAAAACAAACCAAGTCAGCCAATTTTCCATTCTTTTGCATGCTCACCATTTAAAGACGATTTAATAATTTAATTGCCGATTAATTAATTGTCAATTAGATGTTCCCGTGCTGTACCCAGAGGACCCGTCGGAGAATCATCATTGCAAGGAATTGATCCGAAAATTGCATCACTTGAAGGCCGAAGTCTTGACCTTTGGCTCTGTTCAGTATCCCGATTTGGACATTGAGCCCCAAGGCATCTTCAAACCCGAAATTCATCGCTCCAACACTCGCGGTAAATTTGAATTTAAATTAGAATTTCCCACATTTTATTCCTCATTTTTTCCAGATTTCCTGAAGCACCGACGAGCCATCTTCCGAACAGAGAGTGAGTCCCTCAATTA